>BQNB010037846.1:0-47269 GCA_026074375.1 Tanacetum coccineum | reverse complement strand
AAACACGTACAATAATAAAAATAAATAGCACATTTATTGACGTCGTCAAAGACTTGAAAACACAGGGTGTTATACTTTATCCTTGTGATATTGCCAGAACATCCGAGTGATACGAAAGTATTCACAGTGAAGATGGAAATCCTGCTAGAGCCAACGTATTAAACAACCTCTAGGTAGGTGACTTGTGAGATCCTTAATGGATCAAACTTGTGACACTGGGCATCGATTCGGTCCAGATTATGAATTAACGGAGGATGAATTTTGATAAAAGCTTAAAACTCTCGATGTGTTACAAAAATCACTTTAACTAGTGACACATCGATTGATTTTCAAATCAATTTTATCTTCAGTCGGTGAGAGAGTAACTCACTGATTCACTCTTACCGTTCTATTAGTAGCAATACTATTAGTGAGGTAGCCTGCTTTGAGGTGTCCGGTAAAGAGATACTAGCAAGTACAGTGAATCTAATGCATCTGCGTTAGATGATCTAACACTTTGAGCTGGAAACCCTGTCAAGGAGGTTCTTATAATGAATCTACCTGATCACAGGTACAATATTTATACTGTAAAATGGTCCTCACAGAACCAGAGGTTAATGCAACCGAACTTTGACGAATGACAAAGCCATATTTGTCACCAAGCTTTATTGTTAACTGTTGTATTTCAGGATTACATAAAGATGGAGATGCAGATGCCTCGTTCCAGTAAAGTCAATTCACAACCCCATGCTCACACTTAATGTTTCTAATCAAAGACATCATGACAACTGAAAGACCTACAACACAGCTTCCGCAACTCTGATAAGTACTATCATGATCCAGAAGAGTGTGAGTATGCGGGTCCGAAAGTCACAACATCACATGAAGGCAATATTCTACAACAAGGATAATCAAGAGATTTAAAGTAGATGGTGATCTCAAAGAAAGCTCAAAGATCACTCAAGTATAAGGAATAGAGACCACTACTTAATGTACCATGACAAATGTTGAAGAATCAAAAGACAACAAGCCAAAATCAAAGATTAATTCAAATATAATGCTAGGAGTCAATTTGTAGTTTCTGGGGTGACCTCCCTTAGGGGGAGATTGTTAGGATTATGAAAATCCATGTAAAAGAGTCGGTCACCCCGTGTTATATCTAGCATAGGTTAGCTCGTAGTCTTAGTTTTAATCGTTTAGTTACCATACGACTTATGGTGTTGGGACGGGTCTTTACCCACTTGTTAGCCCACTCCATGGCCCATTTAGGGGCACCAAACTCTTGTATAAATACCCCTTTCCAGCCATGGGAAGGGGTTGGATGTTCATTTTATAACTTACACACACTAGGTGATTTTCTCTCTCTAGAACTCCCACTTTCTCTCTCTAGACAATTTGACCAAACATTAATCCTAGGCTTGTGTTATGATATCCAATATACTACAGGTATTACTTCATAGATCAATAGCACAAGATATAAGAACGACCTCTATAGGAGTCATTTAAAAACTGATACATTGGATTTAATAAATGGTTCGTTACAAAAGCTCATGGGCTTAACTTGTTTAACTTGAAGAAGTAAAGATTTCACAACATAACAATATCCTAAAATGTAATGCATGCAAATCTTTATGATAATATGACTTCAAAAGACGACCCTACAATGTATCCATGACTTGCACCTTATTGACCTGAGAAAACATGTTTAAACTGTCAATAATAATGTTGGTGAATTTATAGGTTTATAAATTTAATGAAGCGGATAGCAAGATTTCCCTGTAATAAAGTAACGAATACAATATCACAAAAATGTATTACGAAATGCACTAAGCTCATGACACCGAAGCTAAACAATGTATGTATATCAAATACATATAAATGACTTTGCCCAATGTAGATGTTTAACTCGTAACATCCATGAATCCAAATGGTATACGTTCATCATTTCCGGCCAACCGGTAACTAGCAAGCGCTACTTGCCCGAACGAGGATGTTAATCCCAGTAGATCTATTCATAACATTCGCGCTCACATAATGCAATTAACAATTACATCTATGCAATTAACAGTTCATGATGATGGGCATAGTGGGTTATAGCTACTTAGGCAAACTCGTAATATTTGAATTTAAATGTACTTGCATCCATGTTGTAAAACAAACATGATCTCATCCCTGAGATTTGATAAATGATTGAAAAAGTATAAAAGTGAGGACTATAAACTCACATCAAGTAATGATAACGTAGTAGCAAGGTAGTGGCACGAAAAATAATGCAAAAGGCTTTATCCGCAACCTATGGAAAAATAATACATATTTACTAAACAGAAAAATAATAAGCTAAATACTTGCAATCTCGTCCCTAGTGTGTACTTGAGCTTTATTTAAAATAATGATGTTTGAAAACAATTTCTTGTTTTAAAATGGTCAACTTTATTGGATCAACGCGGTTAAAATATAAGTATATAATTTACGACTTCGGACTTTTAAGAAACTAGGTCGTATATACTTTAAAATATTAGTTTAGGTCAGCCCTTGGTTTGGTCTCTAAGTATGTTAATTAATTAGACGAAACGGTGACGATCACTAATTGAGTTAAGTGTACATATTACTAAGTTTTAACATGAGACGACTTAGAGTTTTACAATTAAATTAATGGCGTTAGTTGACAATATCGAATAGTAAAGTATATTTAAAAACCTGGCCATGTTTCTCACAACTTCATATTTTCAGTTTTGTCTAAATAAGGTTCGGTCTTACGTAGTAAAAACAAGGATAAAATAACGCGGGTCGCAAGGTAGTTATATTAGAAAAAAAAGGTTGGTTACAGCTCTGATTGTTTGTCGGTGGTCAGAGTTTTTAGCGGTCAGATTATGGTCTCATTACTCAACGTAGGGGACATATTAAAAATACGTTAGTAAACTTAGGTTGGTTGGGTCTTTTGCTCGCTCTTTTATTTAATTTATGTGGGTTAAGTCGTTAAATGGGTCAAAGTAGAGGCCAAGGGTTGTGCACACGCGTGCAGTCATGGTTGTATGCACACTAGGTGTTCGACAAAATGTCAACACCAGTGACGAGCACCACTTTTTAAATGCAATTTATGAGTTGGTTATTAAACGAAGAGGAGTGGTTTTGATTCCCAATTAAAGATGGCACTTCAAGGTTTAAGTAACATTATTAGGTTTGTCATTTCGTTCAGTGAGGTCATCACAATAATTCGAGTAAAATATTATGCTGGTTGTTTAAAAAAAATGGAAAGAATGGCAGTTTCAGATGTGCAACTATATCACCTTCTAACTTTGTCGTTACCTAATGAAAGTTTGTAATACCAGGGGCAAAGCAATTGTCACATGTCCTACTTACACAAATAATTAAGGTTTGCATTTTGTGATCACTCCTAGTGGTCGAATGATGCACTTAAAGTAACATGGAGGGGCTGCGTTTTAAGCCATCAACACATATACGTTTTTGTTTCTAACCATTTCGTAAGCCTAAGCTATAATGGCTGAGTATTTTAAACCTATCACTCTGCACTTATGGAATCAAGAACCATTTTAAAACTTCGCAACGAATGCGTTTTATGATCACGACGTTTAAAATGGTAAAGCTAACAATGTTGTGATTGTTTTTAACTTACACTCGACTAGCCCTTAACAAGTATGTATCTAATTTCCAAAAAGTGTCTTGTACATAGATTTATAACAACACCCAACTAAGTGTTATAAATCACATAAGGTGTTTTATGGGTTTTAATGAGTGTTCGACCCATATCAAAAAACAATAGAGAACAAGTTTTGTTTTTAAAACGATTTTAAGCACACTACTAAGACATAAGAAATGCATACATAAAACAAGGTAATAAAGACGTGGGACTCACCAAAGCTCGAAGGAAAATGTGAGTATGGACTTGAACCAACAAAACCCTAGTTTCTACCTTTAATACCCTACGACACCACTCACTCCCCAATTCCTAGTCTTAATCGCAGATTATTCCCACTCCTTTCCTTACACTTGAACCCTAAAATATCACGTTTTGCTTGCTTACTTGCTGACTAAAAGAGGGATCCAGGAGAGACGAATGTGGGTTAGGGTTCTTAGGGTTTTTGGTGAAAGTAACGGTGTGATAAGTGTATGGTATGTGAGTCGAAATTAAGAGAGCAAAGGAATCAAGTGGGATAATGAAGTATAATGGTATCTGAGTATGTTACTTCTGTGGTTTCAAAGATATGTACCTGGTCTTTTATGCATGAATAAGAGGCATGCATAGTGTTCCTATGTAAGGTCACGATTGATTGTTAATCCAATAAGGGCAAGGATTTCTTGGTTTAACACATGGTCAATATACAGGGAATTAAAGATGATTACTGTTGGAGGCGGGGAAGCAAAACCAAGGGATATCAGCCTATATATATCACGGGTGTTTGTGGGTTTAGGAGAAAGGAGTGCTTGGGCTTTACTTGTTGGTTAAAAGAGAGTGATACAAGGGATATGATTTTTGTGTATCCTTATCTATTTTAGCTTTCACAGCTTTGCTAAGGTTTGGAGGGAAAGTATACACGAAATTTGCCTATCTTTTAGGAAGTTACATTTGTTTCTTGTACTATGTTTATTGATTAAAATTACTCCCATTGTTTGCATCATTTGAAAATTAAAAAAAAATATAAGTCTAGTCCAAAATTTACTCATTAAAATTAATACTAAGTGATGAAATGATGACATATATATATAAATTATAGTTAGCTAAGTCATAAGGAAAAGGTCACTAGCGTCTTTAGTTTACGTAGTATTATTCGCGTTAATAAGAAGTCTTAGGTTGAACTTTACTTATTAGGGTTTAATTAGAATCTAAAATAATGGTAAACACATAGAAATTTTATAAATAGAACGAGAATAGAGTAATTCAAATCGTAATGAGACCTGAAAACACGGGGTGTTATAGCTGGTCTAATCAAGGACTGGCACGTGTCCTGGGAGCGTTAGAGGTTTAGTACGAGGTTCGGGCGTGTTAGGTGGCAGGCTCGTCAGTCCTAGGTACTGTAGTAGTACTAGGTTCGGTAGAAGAGTATTCTGAAAGGTATGCGTGGCAAATGGTGATTGGTGGATCAGGGCTTGTATTAGCTGTCACCTGCTGGTACTAGGAAAGGGGATCCCGATGCAATCATTGGCGTGATTAATAAGCATTGATTGATTTAAGCGGTGGAGCTGTACAAAGACCAAATACCCATAGATCTGGAAGGACTTACTGGTTGTCACACGATGAATGTCTAAACTAACCCCCAACCCACATTAGGCCTATTTAAATCAACGCAGCATCTGCTCAATTACTGGTGTCTAGAGGATTTTAGTTATAAATTTTCATAGTTTACACTTATATATTAGTTGTAGACGTTTCTAGTTAAGCTTATTTAGTTTTTACTTATTTCAAATTTTGTAAAATCTTTTTCAAGCTATTCTAGCATATGTAAATAGGCATCACTATAGTGAGGGTCTATATTCGGAAAAAAGATTGAAGTAGAGTGTTGCGCGTTGCTTAGAGTTTGAGTTAGCGTAATGGAGGATTTAATTAGCTATGGTGGACGGTGGGGTGGCTTTGGGGGGGGCGAGCTGGATGTTGTTGGATGGGTATAAACGGTTAGTGGTCTTTGGGTGAAATGTAACTGTTGGATTGGAACACTTCTTTAATTTGTGGACTTTTTCATTCTTTCGGTTAGAGATAAGTATAGCATATGAGAACTAATGATAAGCTTCAATGAGCTTATTCATTTTAAATCCAGGGCATCATACAAGGGAGAAGCTCATCTTTTTCTTTCTTTTCTAAATGAATAAGTCACTTGAGCTATTAGTTCCATAGCTTATTTTCTATTTCAAAAAAGTTATCTTCTAGCATATTTGTTTGAAATCCCTAAGCTATACATTTGAAAGACGCCTTTTGCATATTTCATCTCTTTCTCTTTCTTTTCTTGTTTTGTCGGTAGCTTTATTGCTATAGCTTATTGTCTATTTGAATCATAAAGCTCTTATAGCTTATTTTTGATTTGATAGTAAGCTTATATACATTCAAAATAAGCCTTGGATTATTTTTGAATTCTTTTATTTCATTTTAAGCTTTTGAATAAGCTTTTGTTGAGCTTATTCGAGTAGCTTATTTTGATCTTATTTGTAGATCTAGCTTATTTTAACATTAAAAATAGTTTTGTTTTAATTATCATTAAGTTTTTTTATCAAATAGTTTTTATTTCTAGAGTAAAGTTTGTTTGCTTTTTGGTTTAACCTTTGCTTAAGATCTATTCCTTTATCCTAACCGATTCCTCAGTTTACTGATTGAACAACTTAGATTTCGAGTGGACATAAGATCTATTCACTAGCTTATGTCTTCTATATCATAGCTTATATATGTTTAACTCTTATTTGTCTTATTGTTGATGATCTAATTCACACGCAGGCGGGAAGTTATAGTTCTTATAAACAAGCTTCACTATTGAAGTCTAAGCTTTTAAGTTTTTACCTAGCTTATTTAGTAATAAAGCTCAAACTTATTATTAATTAGTGAAATAAAAACTAATAAAGTCTTAAACTTTAAAAGTTTAATTAAGTTTATAATAGCGGGTGGTTCAATTCGTTTCGTTCTCATCAAACGGGTTCTACTTTCTCATCTTTTTCACTCTTTATTAGTAGTAGCTTATTTAGTAGATTTAATATAAAAATGTTTATGTTTGCTTTGATTAGTGCTAGCTTAATTATTATGCTTAGTGAGTAGTTTATTAGTGCTTGCTAAGTGATTAGTGGATTTGAAAATTAAGGTTGGATTGTCTAAAAAGGGTTTGATTAATTAATAATATTAATTATTTAGATTTGTAGTTTGAATGTTTTAAAGGGCAAAATCCGAAAAAAATAGTCAAACTACACATCTATTTATGTAATTAATATACTTTTAAGAGATTTTTTTCAAAATAAACAACGTGTGAGATAAGAATCTGTTTCTAATAATTAATTCGTTAAATAAAAACTTTAATTCACACTTGAGAAACTTTTCACGTCACTTAAGCAGCATGTTGTACTTAATCTCTTTAGATCATTTATCATAATCATAGTAGTATCATTGTTTATAAAAATTTTATAGCATCTTATTTAGAATATATCCTTTAATAATAAAAGTAGTATTAAAAATCAAAACCAAATAATTGACATTCAAGAAATCAAAACAAAACATTTTGTGAATTTCAAATTCACCTCTTCGAGAATACGACATCCGGAAGATAAACTATTACTTGTCCTTAAGTAATTTTTATCCGACGTGATTACTTATATTATATTACTCGACCAGTCTTTAGGGACGAATCTGTTTTTGGCGCCGTTGCACGGGAGAGGTGTACGATCTACACGTGGTGTGTACGATCTACACATGGTGTTTGAAGTTAGTGCCTTGAAGATCCTTTCTCTTTTGAAAGTTTATTTTCGTACTTATAAAATAAAAAAAATTAAACATAAAAATCAAAAATATCTCATATTAGATTATTTTCTTTTCTTTTATAAAAAGTTTAAAATACCAAAAATATTTTCATTTTTTTTCTTTATAAAAATCCAAAAATATTTTCTATTTTTCTATATTTATAAAAATCCAAAAATATTTTTTATTTTTATTTTTATAAATATTTAAAAATCCAAATTTTTTTTAGTGCATGAGCACTCGTTCTTCTTCTTCAAATCTTATCCCTCCATTCTCCGATCCCGAAAGTGTTATTTGAAATCGACAAAGAAATCTTGGTGATCCTTCACGTTTACTTGATTTTAAAGAAATTAACATGAATCCGAATAACGTTCAAGGACCGCCTCCTGTGGGTCCCCCTCCTCAAAATCATAATGGTCACCGGACTAAACTCATTGCTTGCTCGATCTATAATACGATGGATGATGTGCCACACACATGATGAATGGACGAGGGTAATTGTCACTACGGACTGATCGCTCCCGTTAACATTCAGGCTACTGACTTCGGACTGAAGAATCATATGATTCAACAAGTTTAAAATAGTTGTCAGTTCACGGCTACGGGTGGATGATGCAAATACAGCTATCCCAATAAGTTCTTGACTATCACCCCAGAGTATGAAGTCAGAACAGGTCACACCGATGACCCTCGCTTATACCTCTTTCCTTATTCGTTGACGCATCATGCCTACTGCATGGTTTGAACTTCTCGAAAAATTCATCCCATACATTATCAGAGATGGCTTCTAAGTTTCTTTCTAAATACTTTCCTCCTTCTATGGTGACGAAACTAAGGAACGATATTAGTAACTTTCGCCAGCTTCCGGATGAATCATTATTCGAAGCGTGGGAACGTTACAAGCTTTCGATCGACCGGTGTCCAAACCATAATATGTTACCCGTTACTTAAATAGACACGTTCTATAACGGGTTAACATTAAGACACCATGACACGATCAATGCTGCAGCTGGGGGGACCTTTATTAAAAGGAGACCCGAAGAGTGTTATGATCTTATTGAGAATATGACCGCCCATCACAATGACTGGGACACCTCAGCTCATAGGGGTGAGTCATCTAGCTCTATCACTTCTTCTTCCTCGGAGATTGCAGCTATCATACAGCAGATGGCCGAAATGTGAAAAGATATGCTGCAGATGTACCGTTTAAATCAGGAAGTTAATTCTGTGACTCCTAGCTGTAAGACGTGTGGTGGTCCACATTCTTATTATTAGTGTCAAGCCGCCGGAACCTACACTCAGGACGTATACGCTACTTCGGGAACCTATAATTCACGTGGTAATGCTTACCAACCTCAAGATAACTGTAATCTGCTTAGCTATCGTTCAAACAATTTCCTCGGACCACCCGATTTCAAACAGAACAATCAGAATCAGGGTAATAATCAAAATTTTCAGAATAATCAAAACAGAAATACCCAGAACCCGAACCAAAACAGATACAATCAAAACCAAGGGTTCAATCAAAACAGAAATCAGAATTTTAACCAAGGTGATAATTATAATAATCAAAATTATCAGAATCAAGGTCAAAATTCAAATATTCTTCAGATTGCTTATCCATCTACTGATGAGATGTTGAGGAACTTCATGATTTCTACTGAAGCTAAGTTTAATTCTTTAGCTACCTCGGTATCGAGGATGGAGAAGTCTCTCTAAGAGAGACCTCAGGGTATGCTTCCTAGCAATACCATTACTAATCCTCGAGAAGATTTAAAAGTAATCACCACACGGAGCGGTGCTACTTTAGCTGGACCCTTAGTTCCACCTCTCCCTCTTTCTTCTTCTGAGGAGGTGGAACGAGACCCAGAGACGATCAGGGACCCGGTACTTACCGATAGTACCATTAGCGTCCCACCTCCGGTAGTCCAGTCGTCTCCCGTTTCTGGATCTTCTGAACTGGTATTGCCAAAATATGGGGAAGACCGAGCTTACTCAAGCAGATTTGGAAGGTCAAGCTTATGAAGTCGTTAAACCTTTTTAACCGGACGTCGTTCATCTTCAGTTTCAGATGGAAGAGTGTCACAAGATGCTTACAGATCAGATTGACTGGGCTAATCCAGAAGGTGACCAAGTTAGGATTGATATTAGCAAACCTCTGCCTCTCAGTGGTCCACCAGGTTATGTCACTATTCAAACCTAATTCTTTTTCAATAAAGACTTGGATTATTTGCGTTATGGCAGTAAGGGAAGCGGACAAGCTTTGTCAATTTCCATGATTAAGGATGCTCGTTATCATGACTTTGGACTTTAACTACTCGTACCTGATCATATGTGGATCGATGACGTCTTCACCTATGACATAAGTGCCTCTTATGGTATCTCTCATTGGTGGTTTAATCGTTAGAAATTCTACATTGACCGACACACAGCTGAATCAAGCCGCAAGGTAGTCAGAACTCACATGCGTATACTCAGTGTTGTTAGAATAAATACCCACTCTCGCTACGGGTATGACTACCTGAAAGATATCACACTGCACAGAGCTGATCATCTAGAATACACGATTGCCGAAAAGGACTTCAAAAACTTGTATCCTAGTGACTTGAAGATCTGAATCCACTTCTCTTTAGAGATGGTTAAATCATCTTCTTCGGTGTTTAGACATAGGAAACTATCTTTCTAGCATAGCTTTTAAACAGTGGACCAAGTATACTGTATGTGGTGACAAGGTGAAGTCTGGTACGAACTCGGCATTGAAGCTACTAGAAACAAGCTGAATCTCACAACCGGATGGGAAGTGTTGAATTCTTTTTAACTAAGCCTTTTAATATTAATAATTATTTTTATAAAATTATATAATAAGTATAATCAAAAAAATCCAAGAAACACGAGAATAGTATAAAATATCCGGGTCGTTTATCCCCAACGAGGCTGCTTGAAAATCGAACAGTCGGACAAAATTGGAGTTTAAATAAGATTAATTGATTTGGCAATGGTTGTTTGGTAGAAAGTAAATTAATCATAATAGCAAAAACGATTGAAAGAAACCTAAAAAATTATGAAATTAAAACTGAAAAACGAGAGCAGGAATCCCTTACAAAAAAGGGGTCAAAAAACCTAAAATTCGCTAAAAATACCCTACAAAGAAATTTTTACTTCTAAATCTACTCTAGGGTCTAATATGAAGAATGAAAAAGACCCCCTAGAACTCCCCCCCATTTTTGAAAACGTAGTTAATTTTGAGTTAAAATAATGAGTCAAAACGAAAACCGGGCCCGAGACCCGAGCTTTAAAAATCAAAAGTTTACGAAAAATGACCTACTCAAGTTTTTCTTTTTTTTCATAGTAAAAAAAGGTAAAAAGAAATTCTTAGATAAAGAAATTACTATTTTTTGGCTTTTTAGATTTAAAGATTTATGATTTTTCTAAAGATTTTAAACTAATAAAAACTTAAAAAAAATAAAAAAATTTATAAATATAATCCTAAATTTATAAAAATTATACTAGATAAAAGAAAATATTCAGAAATTTATAATAAAGAATAAAAGCCCTAATTTTTATCTTTTTATAAATCCTTAATTAAACTAATTAAAAACTAACCCTAATTATTAATTAAAACTAATTAAAACTAATTAAAAACTAAACTAAGGACTAACGATGCAAGGACTAAAGGACTAACAGTGCAATTACTAACTAACGGGGGGATAACTAATAAAACCTATTAAGTTTCACAACCTACCCTGAGCCCCAACCCGTTTTTCTCTGACAAGGTCCTTTTTTTAGGCTTAAATTAAGTTGAAGTTGAAAAAGTGCTTATCAGAAAAACCCCTTAAAAAAGATAAGTGTAGAATAATTTGGGGGGAGATTCAACTTAATAAACGTTACAAGGGCTAAAAACCCAAAGATAAGCTCAAAAAGAGCTTATGTATAAGCAGAAAACAGAAAAGTGGCCTTTTGCCTTTATTTTACTAATAAGCCTGTATAAAGCTCAATTTAAGCTCTAAAGTAAAAAATGGGTGTTTCGGGGTTAAAGTGCTGTAGGAAGGACGTAACTTATATGAAAAGAGATAAGTGCTAGGAATACTAGAAAACAACTAAATTTGAAGATAAAAGTGTTGAACTTATGAAATGATTTAAAAAGCATAAAATTATGATAAGCCAAAAAGCTCAATAAGCTGTCTTATGAACTCAACTTTTGAAAACTAATTCTACTACTTATAAGCTATCTAACCAAACCTTAAAAACCTGATCTATAAGCTAGAAAACATAAATTAAAAGCTAAATGGCAGCAATTACTCTTTTTTTGGGCTTTTTGGGCTGTTTAAATGACTTTTTAAAAAGTAATTTTTTTTATTTGTTTTATAATTTTAAAAAAGAAAAATTTAAGCCTAACAAATAAGCTAAAATGGAAAACAAGTGCTGATTTAAACTAAGCTATATGAAGACTAAACTATAGCTAAATCCTAGCTTCTAACTACTTAATTTGCTAATTTAAATTGAGAGCTAAAAAGTAACAGCCGTAGAAACCTTAGTTTCCACTGCTGATGCAAATGGCACACAAGCAAGGATATTGATGCAGGCACCCTTGAGGTTACAGCTGCATTAAACACACTCTATTAAGTGTGTTTAAACACAAAATAAGCACAAACCAAGCCTTAAGCCCCTAACTTAAGAATAAGTTATCCTAACTTATATCCTAAAGTGTCCTGGTGCTGGAAGAAAGAAAACAAACCATAACTCTTTATAAAATCAATACTAACTTTTGAAAACTGAATTCATACTAATTATAAGGGTAAACATAAGTGACTTAAATAATATGCCTAATTATTTTTGACTTTTTAAAGTCAAAATCACTTAAACCAAACACCCCTTTAGATTTTTTTTCATTTTTAACTAAATGCTTAAGTCAGGCTACATAAGCTTGAATAAGCCAAAACAGATACTTAACTAAGCACATTAGGGGCAAATAAGCATAATTAAACAGTAATTATGAACTCAATAAGCAAAATAAGCTATTCTACTATTTTTTTTGACAGTTAATAAATGAAATTTAACTAAAATGAATTCTAAACTAAGAGTTTAACTTAATAAGCATTTATTAAGCATAATAAGCATACATAAACTGAAATAAGCTGAAATAAGCATATTAAGCAAATGAATAGTAAAAATAAGCTAAAATTTGAAAAGTTGACAAAAACTTGAAAAGAGAAATGTACCTTTGATCCTTGCTTAAAACAGGAGTATATGGAACCTAAGTAAGCTCTAATTCTACCCTTAGCTTATGAATAAGCTAAACTAAATACCCAATGAGCCATCCAATTATGCTCATTCATCCATAAGCTTAGCATTCAACAGCTCATTTTCCTTTTTCAGTTAGTTATCTTAAACTTGTATTTAAAACTAAGGTTAAAAATTGCTAAATGAGAACTTTACTTTTAGAAACACAAGTAACTTAAATCTTAAAACACAAATTAAAGAGTATGAATCTGAATTTTCATTAAACTTTTAAAAGAGATTACAAGTAAATAAAAGCAAGCTAAAAAAAACTTAAAACTGAACTACTACTTTTTTGCCTCTAGGGCTTACAAGCTTTATATAGGTATTACTAGCTAGGGCTTCTCTCTCTTTTTGTCTTTGTCCTCATCTCTTTGTGCTTCTTTGTAGAGACAATTACCCATCTGTGTTTGTTGTGAGTGTAGAAACATAAACCAATCTGAACCCTTCATTTTTCTTGTTGCCCACTCAAATTGATCTCAACCCTTGAAAATTCTTGACCAATGGTAGCATAAGGGATTGCCAAGGTGGACGAGTGCCCATGTGGGGGTGGGGTTTGCTGGTGGTGATGGTTTTGGACGGTATTTGAACAGAATATCGATAGGGGGGGAGGGTGACAGATGTGGGGTTGTGATGTCGGCGGGAAATTGGTGGCAGGGAGATTAATAGTAAGTTTTAAACATGGGTGTGGGTTTGTGGGTTTGTCACAAATGGCCCCTCAAGGTGTATGTCTCTCTTTCAAATTTCGTCCCTGTGTTTATAAAACTTTGGAATATGGCAAAAACACCCCCTCAAGTGTTATATAGGGATTGCAAAAGAGGTCCTTAAAAGTGTATTAAGAATCTGCCTTAGGCAGATTCAGTCCTTGTGGTTTATACTTTTGTGAATTGGCAGTTCAAGTCCCTCACATTCACTTAGGGCTTATAAAAAAGGTTAATGGGCTTTGATTTGGGCCTTATCTTTGAATTGGGCTTCACAGTCTTCATGAATGATGCAAATGGGCTTTTGTCTTTATCTTGGGCCCATTTGGTCTTCAAGTGATAAGGTGAACTAATGTGCTTTCCCAGCCTTCAGATGGTTTCGAGTTTGACCTATTAAGTAATCAACATTGTCGGTTTTGACTTTGACTGTCGACTTTTTACTGCTGACCATTTCTTTGACTTTGGTTGACTTTGGGCTTTGATTTGGCTTTGTTTTTTTCACGCTTTTCCATTTCGTGCCCGGTTTTGTCGTTTTGGCTTTGTTTTTCGTCCTTTTCTTAGATATCCGTTTCTGCACAACACAATTAGCAAAACAAGCATATTTTTGGCATTTTAAGTCCATTTTTAGTTATTTTAGCTCGTTTTTAAAGGTAAAAGGTATGTGTAATTAAACACATACCAGGATGCAACAGGCTTCGAGTTCAAGCATGATTATACAATCATTGATTCACCTCGTGCAGTTGTGTTCCCTGTCAGTAACAATGAACGGAAGATCATGCGGTTCAATGAGATTTACAAGTTCAGTGATGGTACGCTGACAAATATTATGGAAGCACTGGATTACAGAGTTAAGGAGTACAAGGTTAATCGGCTTAATCCGGGTATGAACACGCGGTTTTGGACTGATAAGGATGTGGAAAGGAGCAAGGAATTCATACATGCCATTGAACGGAGACTCAAGACCAGAAGGATCTTCCAGAATTTGGAATGCTTTGTTGGTGGACGGGTTCGCGATATTGACTACAGACTTCTTCAAAGAACGGAATGATCTCTTCATTCCATTTATAAGGTCAATATCATTTGTATATATATATATATATATTGTATCTTGTACATTATAAAGTTGTGATATACTTAGTGTTATGTGTCAGTGTATGAATTTTTCATTAAATTCAAAATTTTTGAAACCTATCATACCAGACACTAACCAACAGGCTTCGAATTCAAGGGGAGCATTAATATGTTCCCCATTCGGCTTGTGATTAAATTAGCACATTTCTCCTAGTTTTTCCAACATATTCGAATCCATTGGTATCCAAAATATCAAAGGCTTTAACATTTTCAATAAGGGGAGAAAATGTTATTTAAATATGAAAATTGATAAAAAAATGTAATTTTGTGGACTTATGTGTATACTCCTCCCTCCTTGTGCTAAACAGTTTTGATTAATCGATGCACATGTTGAGGGGGAGCGTTTCTGAAAATTCAAATACAATCGAGGTACTAAAAGCTTTGATATTTATATCCCAAGTACCTGATTGAGTTTTTCAAATTGGTTTATGGCAAGGTGAACTGTATCAAAATGACCGACCATGTATTTAATTTTCTTAGAGATATAAGGTTGGTAAGGTTAGGTATTAGTTCCATGATCCAGCCAGAACCGGAGGGATCTACCCAGGGAAATCCACTAGTTAGTGTAGAAGTCCTTAGGTATGACATAAAAAAGGAGTAAATGTGAAAATAATGGAATAGTGCCGACTGAGATGGAGCTTGAACTGGAACAAACCCAACAAGGTTCTAGTCATGAAGTCTAGGTAAGCACTGAAGGGGTTAAAGAATGAAAAATAAATGTAAAGATAAAGGGTGTAAAGAAAGAATCCCTCCATACACTTAGGCAGAAACCGGGTCAATACATCTGCTATCAAAATCATAATGATGATTGTTGACATTGAAGACTGACATCATAGACCTAATGATGCAATGCATAACCCACCCTACCCACTTAGAATCTCTTAAAAGATTTCTGTTTCATTTCTCACGGAGACTTTCTCACTCCGAGTTAGTTGATATTGAAAAGGTGACAGACCACTCCAGCCTCTGATCACTAAAACTAAAACGTATAATTGAGTCTAGAGCCAAGAGATCATCAATCAATCTCATTAGGACACTATTCCATATTACTTGCTCTTCACACAATGTGAAAACAAGGATTATCATAAGAGTCCTACGCATTATCCCTGTGGTTTTGCCAAAACATCCGAGTGACACTTATGTGTTCACAATGAAGATGAAAATCTTGCTTGAGCCAACATCAAGCAAGCTCATGATAGGTGACTTGTGAGATCTTTAATGGGTCAAACTTCTGACACTAGATATCAAATTGGTCCAGATTATGAATTGACGATTGATTAATTTTGATAAATGCTTAACACTCTCGATGTGTCATAAAAACACTTTCTTAAGTGACACGTCAATTTATTTTCAAATCAATTTTCCTCTTCAATTGGTAAGATAGTAACTAACCGATTCACTCTTATCGTGTTGTCTGCTTTAAGACGTTCCGATTAAGAGAACATGCAAGTTAGGTGATTCTGATGTTTATACATTGGAAGATCCGACACTTATATTGGAAATCATGTCAAGGAGATTCTTCTTAAGATTGAATCTACCTGATCACATGTCGGTCCTCACAGGATCTGGAGGTTAATCCAACCAAACTCAGGAGAATGACAAAGCCATATTCGTCCACAAACTTTATTGCTAACTGTTTTATTACAGGTTCAAGTAAAGATAGAGATGGACCTTGTTCCAGTGGAGTCTATTTTATAACCGCATGCTCATACTCGACCGATACATCTAATGACCTCATGAAAGCACAAGTATATGTTTCAACGCTTCCGCAACTCTAATATCAAAATCCTCTCGAAGTGATCACGTATTAAAGTTTAAAGAACTTCAAGAATGACGAATAATCAAGCTTTCACCATCAAGAAATGTATGAGCATGCCAGTCCAGATGTCACCAGCACAAGACGACAAAAGACTAAAAGTTGATGATCAGAGATTAGATTTGGCTAATGATCTCAAAGAAGCTCAAGATCACATATCAAGTACAATCACAAGCCACGAGACAAAGATCACTACATCAATGTACAAGATTTCACATGAAGAATCAAAGACTACGAGCTGAACACAAGATCAAGATTGCTGAGCTTAAGTTAGTATTTTTTGGGGTGACCTCCCTTAGGGGGAGATTGTTAGATATTAAAAAAAGACTTGGTCACCCTGTGTATTTTACCGATTATTGTAGCTCGTAGTTAATCGTTTCATGTATAACATACGGTAATGGGCCGAGTATTAAACCCAACATGTAAGCCCACTACCAAGGCCATTAGGCCGATTTTGTAAGCACCTATATAAGCCTCTTCCATGCCTTGGAAGAGGTGGTCAGCCATTTCATTATACAAGTTCCATTTTCTCTCTAGTAAGTTTTCTCTCCCACTTTCTCTCTCTAGACTTGGCTAATCCATCTATCTTCTATTGTGTTATGATTTCCAATATCCTACATATATTTAACTTTCCTAAGACATTATGAGTGACACAATGGTCTTGTTTATTTTTAAGACATTGTGAGTGAAACAATTGTCTCGTTAATTCTAAAACATCATGCATAATACGATGGTCTTTAAACTTTTTACTACTTTACATTATACCGTTTTGCATCACTTTAAAACCCGTTACAGTCTGCCAACCCCATTGATTATACTACTATTTAACTCTGAAGAAGACTATGAACACCCGCCCCATGTATAACACCCTGTGTTTTCAAGTCATTGACGACGTCGACAAATCCGCAATGTACTTTTTGTAATGTACGTGTTCACTTTAAATCATAAGCGATAGGTTAAATCGCGTACGCCAAAAATTAGCGTTCAATGTAAACGGGTATCAAACAATTAAATGTTTACATCAATCAAGGGTTATATAATTATTTTGAGAATAATTATTAACTTTGTTCATTTTATTTTTATCGGATACGTAAAGAGTATACGTTTCGCGATAAATTGCGTTTAGGCACTCCCGGAACCACCAAAACTTTTCTACGCTTCAACAAATACCCACTTTTATACCCAATACATAAAAGTTGCAAAATATATCATGTATATCTTGTATATGCCGAAATTTTGGCCAAATATACAAGTAATATATAGAAAACTCTTCCATGTTGGTCAAAAGAACACCATGCTTCTTTAATGCACACCATGCTATGTCTCTTTGACTCATGAGACCATACCTAAGACCAAGACCCATCACTTGAACCTTACTTTGTCTCTTTGACCATGTCTTGCACCATACATGCATCTATACTTAAGAGAGATTGCATTCATGCCTTAACACTTAGAAAAAAATCAAACATAACCTCCCTTTTGCTCCCTACCATCTCACGGCATTAAAACCCTAACCACACAAACCCATACAAAATTTTATTCAACCCATACACTCCTATACACATCCATCCTAAGACTTTCTAAGGTATTTCCAAGCATTGGCTAAGCTTTTCCAAGTATTACTCAAGAAAAAGGAAGCTAGGGTTTTGTTAAGTAAACAAGGGTTTTTATAAGTGCAAGCTTGGGTTTTAAGGCTAAACATGGGTTTAGCATTCATTTCTCATCTCATACATCATCCCTAAGGTCTTCTAAATTCCTTTATACTTTTTATTATCATTATTTCATGTGTAATATGTTATTTATGGCTAAATCACCACTTAAGACTTTTGAATATGTAAAAAGGGTTTTTACTAATGTCTATGAAATTATACACTTTTACACATTTATATACCCTATGATGTTGTTGACATCATGCTAAAATGGTCACACAAGTGATTTACACTCTTGGTTAAACATGAAAATGATTATGTATTAATTAGGGTTTTTAATAGTTTCTAATAAGTTTTATGTTAAAGAAATACTTATGACAAGTTTAGGTTAATTATGGACTATGTTTAATGTTGTATGGTTACTAATATAAGCATGAATATAAAAATATATGAAATATTAGACATATGGTGGGGTTACAAAAGTGGTATAAGATATGAAAACAAGATATATAAGGACTCTTAACAAAACTCAACCAAACTTGCGTCCAAAATTCGTCATTTAACATATCCATTTTTATTTTATAAAGATAAAACATTTCACGACGGATTCCGAAAGGTAAGAAAACTTGTCAAACGGATTAATTAATAACGAATAGTTACGTTAAAGAGTTTTTCGTTATAACGAAGTCGTAAATGAATTTTTATAAAAACATTTTTATAAAAATTATAAAAGCAAGTGTTGATATTTTTAACAAATCTATACATATTTATAGGATTCAAAATGAAGAATCGTAATTTTTTCAATTAATAACGATACGAGTTATGAATTCGCGAGGTTTACGTCATTTAATTTCTTTTATAAACTATTTTTATAAAAGTTACTATTCATGACAGAAAGTTATATTTTTGTAAACCTCATAAATATATAGAACTTTCAATTACGAGAACGTCCTCGAAAGAATAGTTTTAAAACGGAGCTATAAACTGAAATAAGAATTAGTCGTTTAGATTTAAGGGTTTTTACGATATTAAATCGATATAAATATACAATGGTTGATGTGAACAGTAATTTTTACTTTTTTTATTTTTTTTTTTTTCTTCCACCAGTAGGTACGAAATTCGAAAATGCAAATTTATGGTAATCGTCTTGATACGAAAAGTGCATGGGCATAAGAAAAGCTGAGAACGCGAGAATCGGGTTTAAAACGCGAAAGTTACGCCAGTTTTGCTAAAACGGTAATTATAAACGTTTTAACTTATTAAACACAATTTTACCAAAACCATTAGTTGGTGATTGAGCTATATAGAATATTATGTGGTTATCAAAGTACTATATTACTAGGGAGTTTCATAATGAGGCCTCTTCGGATGGCGTTTCGACGAGTTGTTGGATTTACGATTTAAAGTGTCCTAACTCCTCGAACGTCATGTCATGACCTCTTTAATTATGATAGCCCGAACGATAGTACGATATAATCTATAGGATTACATTCAATGTTATCAATTAAAGTACTCGGTACTTATACGACCTATGATAATTTAGGTTGCATTCGATCTTTTACGTGACGCTTTATCTGCGATATTTGGATTATCAGAACTCAAGGTGAGTTCATAGCCCCACGTTTTACATGCTTTTGTTTTTACAAAGTTTTTGGGGTGAAAAACATGCAATGCTTTACAATTGGACACAAGTGGTTAAGTTTCATGTTATGATTACGTGTTGCCTAAGTAGCGATAACCCATATCTGAGCCCATTATCATGAACTGTTAATTGTGAGCGCGAATGTTATTAATAGATCTATTGGGTTTTGACAACCCCGTTCGGGTGATTAGCTATCACTGAACAACGAACGTATACCATGTCGAATATAGGATGTTGCGGGTTAGAACATCACTCACGGGCAATGGAGGCCATTAATTTGGTACTCACATACGTCAAGCTTCAGTGTCATGAGCTTAGAGCAACGTAATTACATTTATATGATGTCTGCATTTGTTGCATTATCATACGGGAGATCTTGTGGTCCTACAATATATGATTTATCAAACCTATGAATTCACCAACATTATTGTTGACGTTTTAAAGCAATGTTTTTCAGGGGATCAATAAGCACGAGGTGCGATGGATACATTGGTGGTTTTGATTTGGATGTCATGCATTAAAGATTTTGTCGCATTTCATTTTATGGGCTGAAAATCTTTGTATTTTGATCAAGTGAACAAGTTAAGCTTCGGGCTTATGTAACAATTACTTTGTTAAATCCAATGTATCGTTTTCAAACGACTTTTTGGTCGTTCTATATATATCTTGTGTTGTTGATCTGAGAAGTAACACGCCCCAGACCCATATTCCGCTGCGACCCAATTTGGGGGTGTTACAGGTAACTTCCTTAGAATGGCTCAATGGAATGAAGTCATTAAAAGTGAAATAGATTCTATTTTACAAAAACATATTTGGGAGCTCGTGGGTTTACTTTCGGGTTGTAAACCACTAGGCTATAAATGGATCTTCAACAAGAAGATGAAAGCCGATGGCACCATTGACAAGTACAAAGCAAGATTTGTGATAAAAGGATTTAGACAACTCGAAGGTCTAGATTTATTTGATATTATTTGCCTGTTACTCGAATAACCTCGCTTAGAATGGTACTTGCTATTGTCGCATTAAGAAAATTGAAAGTTCATCAAATGGATATGAAAATAACATTTCTAAATGGGGATTTAGAAAATGTACTATATATAAACCAACCTGAGGGTTTCATGGCTCCTGGATTAGAGAGAAAAGTTTGTAGGCTTTTTAAGTCATTATATGACTCAAAGGGACATCAATTTTCACCATATCATGTAAGAATGTAGATTTGAAATTAATGAATGTATTTGTGACCGATAGTATATATGTATTCTTATGTTTATACATAGATGGTATAATTAATTATCACTAGAAGTAATAACAAGATAAACAAATCCACTAATGACATGTTTGAGTCAAGATTTGACATGAACTTCATTAGTTGTTGCCTTGTTGGATATGGTTCTTGGAATGTGAACCTATATGGATTTGTTTTGAAGTCAAAAACATTATAAGGACAATATTCTTGAGAGGTTCAATGTGGAGGATTCCGGCCTAGCTAGAATTCAATGACATCTTTTTAATTCTATTTAAAATAGAGGTAAAGGTGTTGCTCATTTTGAATACTCAAAGAATATTAGACATCATATGTGTGTAATGACGTGTGTGTGACCTGAATTTATAACCAGGTCAAGTATACCAGTAATTCAAGTGATGATCACTTGAATAGTATTATACGAGTATCGTGATACTTATGAAATTGCATTATAGAAGATATCCGACTACTATCAAATGATAGAGTAATGCAAATTTGGATTCTTACTTAAAAGAATCTAGATCCACTAGAGCGGATGTACTTATGCTAAGTGGAAAGCTATGTCTTAGAAATATTAAAAGTATTTCAAAAAGACGTTTATAACTAAATCTATGATGAAATATGAATTTATCATTTGAGATAAATTTATAAAATATGCGGGATATTTACGTTAATTTGTAAAGAAAATACCAAGATGGCGTAAAACGGTAACGACCATGTTTATAAAGTGTGATAGTTAATTGTATTTTGACAGAGCTCATATCATAATATAAAACGGTAAGTCGAGACATATCCATTATAGACGGTGATTGGTGCGACAACTACTCTCAAATAAAGTTATCACGATTGACTACGTAAAGTCAATGGTTAAGATCGCGGATTCGCTTACGAAAGGCTTAAGTAGAGAGTTAGTTAGAGAGTCGTATAAAGGAATGTGACTAAAGTCCTTAAAGGAATGAGTTTCTATAAAGGAAAACCTAACCCAGTTGACTGGAGATCCCAAGATTTGGGTTTAATAGGACAACCTAATCATAGAAATATGGGGGAAGTCACGTCAATATGGGGGTGTTACTTAAAATTATAACATCCTAGTCCATTCCTATAAAAAATATGACTTGTTGAGAGGTTAAACATATGGCTCTAATGATTCATGATGAAATCATAAAGCATAATGATTCAAGATGAAATCACAAACATATGTTTTTAATGATTCAGGATGAAATCACCTATGTGAGATAGAAGTGGGGTCGCTTCGAAAGGAATTATGGGAGGCGCAATTCCTAAGAGTTCTTGCAGAACCAAGCTAGTGCTCATGACAATAACGGGCACGACTATGAGGACTTGACAAGGTCAGGGAGAGTCATGTGTGAGTGTGTATTGTCGTCGACGTAAACAGAGGTTGAGTTCAAGGACATCGCGTCTACTCAGATCTAGGAGGCTAAGTGCATCTCATAAGGGAAGGTTCAAAGGGCCACACCTACATATCCTATGAAAGACTCAACCGCAGAAATTTCGTCGAAAGCTTCGTGTGTTTTCGACCGATATCCATTCATGTGGGGGATTGTTGGAAAAATAGTTTGACAAAATGTGTTTTTGCTAACTTTAGACATTATTTAATATATGTATATGTTATGTATGTTTATATTAGCTTGTAGTTTTGCGTTCTTTTTGAAGAGGGCTTCGCAACGAGCTAAAGTATGTCCAAAATGGAGTTAATATGAATGAGATATCGTGTCTCAAAGTGGGATACGTGAAACACAAAATCTGAAAAAAATGAAAGTATTTCACATCGCCCAAAATGTGAAGTGGGAAGGTGTGATTAGGGTTCCTTTTCCAGCTTTTGTAAATCTATCTTAAGAATAGATTTAAAACTTATTGATGAAGTTATACAGAATTATTTTGTGTATTTAGAATATATGCAAATCTTAGTTTATTTAAAACTGATTTGTTTTATTAATGCAAATCACGTCTTTTATATAGCAGAATTGTTGGTATAGGGAAAAGATTTTATCTTAGTGAACAAGATAAGTTTCACTATAAATACTGCCCTAAGTCTCATTCATTTGCTACATAGAAAAAAAACGCAACTCCACTGCAACCAAGTTCCAGTAATCCTTTCGATCAGAAGTACATAATTTTCCGTGATCTTTCCGGCAAGTATGAACGTTGTACCCTGGGAGACAGACGAAGAATCTGTTTTAAGAGAAGCGTGTCCAACATGTGTCTCGTTCCACGACCTTTTACTGCTTTCTTTATTTATCGTTCATAGTGTTTGTCTTCTGCTTCTACCCCATTATGTCTGTTTTATTTTCTGTTATTTATTTTTTGTTAATTATTTATTAATTGTAATTTGATTTTATTTTAATAAAAGTGTACATGTTTCCCTACAATTTGTTAATTGGAATTTTGATTTGAGGAAAAGTAGGAAACTAGGTATAAACTATAATCTAGTTAGAAAATAAAACGTCAATGGTTGACTTATTAGACATTAGTAAAGCTCGTTTGTTTTTTTGGCCTAAGCAAGTGAGATTGACTCAAAAGATAGAAAAAGTGAAAAAAAAAATAAACATAGGTAAACTCGGATCGAGTGACGATCTTACGAGTTTACGTGCGATTCAACGATCCTACATACGATCCCACCCTAGATGCGATCCTATGCCGAGCTTACACGATCTTAGCCAATAAACACGTAAGATCGTACGAGTTTACTCGCGATCCTGACAGCCTTAACTAAAACAGTTTGTCTATGTACCAATGTGGGACAATAACCTAATTTTCATTCATCAAGTTTTATTTCAACACATCTTCTAACACTGCTACAAAAACAGCTTTTACCCACGGACTTTTTCCACGAAAAAATCTCGTCTGAAATTTCCCACGGAATATCCACAAATTACCCACTGAATTGGTGACAAAATTTCAGTGAGAAATATGTGGCAAATTTCCCACGGATTTTCCACTATTTACACGCTAAAGTGTTGACCAAGTTTTTATGTGAAATCCGTGTGAAATCCATGGCAAATTTCCCACATATTTTCCACTATTCTTGTTGATTCGACATCCGTGGGAAAATTTTGGCAAATTTCACACATATTTGCCACGGCTACAGTTATGGAGTTAAGATCAATATAGACCCAACATTTGTCATAGACTCAATGAACCAATCCTAGCCACTCATTTTTTTTATCAAAAATAAAAAAACCCATTTTTCACCTTTTTTTTAAATAAAATATCTTACAAACGGTAAATCGTCACACGACAAAAAATACACCATCGCGACGAGTATTTTTTTATCTTTCAGTAGACGGGTGACACGATATACTTTCGAGAAACTTTTTTTCGATTTTTTTTTCAGTCACGAATTGCGAAAATCATATATGATTCGTATTACACATTCTCAGTGTACTTAGTTTGCCCTATATCATGTGTTTTTAGTTTCATATTATATGTGTTGTTTTTATTATACGTAACTATTCATGTGAGTATCGCAAGTGTACGTGTTGGTTTAGGTATAACCTTTTGTGTAACAAATCATTACGTATGTATGAATATCTACACGTGTGTGTTCCACATGTCCGTTCATGACATTCATTGTATCGATAAATGTTTTGTATGCAACTATACGAACTTGTATACGTCTCAACGTGTAACCATATCATAAAAGTAAAAGAAAACGATTATGTCCGTGGGAAGACAGTGGGTAATTTACACAGAGTTACCATCAAGTTGTAAATCGTGGGAAATACGGGTTTCGTTAAATACCTACAGATTTCTCACAAAAATATCGTCTTTACGTTTCTGCCTACTTACACACCCCCACGTTACTTAGTGGCTAGTATTTTTTCTTATTTTTCTGTTTTGCGGTACTGTGCCTATATATGTGTTTTTAGTTTCATATTATATGTGTTTGTTTATTAACGTAACTATTCATGTGAGTATCGCAAGTGTACGTGTTGGTTTAGGTATAACCTTTTGTGTAACAAATCATTACGTATGTATGAATATCTACACGTGTGTGTTCCACATGTTCGTTCATGACATTCATTGTATCGATAAATGTTTTGTATGCAACTATACGAACTTGTATACGCCTCAACGTGTAACCATATCATAAAAGTAAAAGAAAACGATTATGTCCGTGGGAAAGTCGTGGGTAATTTCCCACAGATTACCCACCAAGTTGATAAATCCGTGGGAAATACGTGTGTAAATACCCACAGATTTCCCACAAAAATATCGTCTTTACGTTTCTGCCTACTTACACATTCCCACGTTACTTAGTGTGCCTATATATGTGTTTTTAGTTTCATATTATATGTGTTTGTTTATTAACGTAACTATTCATGTGAGTATCGCAAGTGTACGTGTTGGTTTAGGTATAACCTTTTGTGTAACAAATCATTACGTATGTATGAATATCTACACGTGTGTGTTCCACATGTCCGTTTATGACATTCATTGTATCGATAGATGTTTTGTATGTAAGTATACGAACTTGTATACGCCTGAACGTGTAACCATATCGTAAAAGTAAAAGAAAACGATTATGTCCGTGGGAAAGTCGTGGGTAATTTCCCACAGATTACCCACCAAGTTGATAAATCCGTGGGAAATACGTGTGTAAATACCCACATATTTCCTACAAAAATATCATCTTTACGTTTCTGCCTACTTACACATTCCCACGTTACTTAGTATGTGTTTATATGTGTTTGTTGATAAACGTAACTATTCATGTGAGTATCGCAAGTGTACGTGTTGGTTTAGGTATAACCTTTTGTGTAAGAAATCATTACGTATGTATGAATATCTACACGTGTGTGTTCCACATGTCCGTTTATGACACTCATTGTATCGATATATGTTTTGTATGCAAGTATACGAATTTGTATACGCCTGAACGTGTAACCATATCGTAAAAGTAAAAGAAAACGATTATGTCTGTGCGAAAGTCGTGGGTAATTTCCCACAGATTACCCACCAAGTTGATAAATCCGTGGGAAATACGTGTGTAAATACCCACAGATTTCCCACAAAAATATCGTCTTTACGTTTCTGCCTACTTACACATTCCCACGTTACTTAGTATGCCTATATATGTGTTTTTAGTTTCATATTATATGTGTTTGTTTATTAACGTAACTATTCATGTGAGTATCGCAAGTGTACGTGTTGGTTTAGGTATAACCTTTTGTGTAACAAATCATTACGTATGTATGAATATCTACACGTGTGTGTTCCACATGTCCGTTTATGACATTCATTGTATCGATAGATGTTTTGTATGTAAGTATACGAACTTGTATACGCCTGAACGTGTAACCATATCGTAAAAGTAAAAGAAAACGATTATGTCCGTGGGAAAGTCGTGGGTAATTTCCCACAGATTACCCACCAAGTTGATAAATCCGTGGGAAATACGTGTGTAAATACCCACAGATTTCCCACAAAAATATCGTCTTTACGTTTCTGCCTACTTACACATTCCCACGTTACTTAGTATGCCTATATATGTGTTTTTAGTTTCATATTATATGTGTTTGTTTATTAACGTAACTATTCATGTGAGTATCGCAAGTGTACGTGTTGGTTTAGGTATAACCTTTTGTGTAACAAATCATTACGTATGTATGAATATCTACACGTGTGTGTTCCACATGTCCGTTTATGACATTCATTGTATCGATAGATGTTTTGTATGTAAGTATACGAACTTGTATACGCCTGAACGTGTAACCATATCGTAAAAGTAAAAGAAAACGATTATGTCCGTGGGAAAGTCGTGGGTAATTTCCCACAGATTACCCACCAAGTTGATAAATCCGTGGGAAATACGTGTGTAAATACCCACAGATTTCCCACAAAAATATCGTCTTTACGTTTCTGCCTACTTACACATTCCCACGTTACTTAGTATGCCTATATATGTGTTTTTAGTTTCATATTATATGTGTTTGTTTATTAACGTAACTATTCATGTGAGTATCGCAAGTGTACGTGTTGGTTTAGGTATAACCTTTTGTGTAACAAATCATTACGTATGTATGAATATCTACACGTGTGTGTTCCACATGTCCGTTTATGACATTCATTGTATCGATAGATGTTTTGTATGTAAGTATACGGACTTGTATATGCCTGAACGTGTAACCATATCGTAAAAGTAAAAGAAAACGATTATGTCCGTGGGAAAGTCGTGGGTAATTTCCCACAGATTACCCACCAAGTTGATAAATCCGTGGGAAATACGTGTGTAAATACCCACAGATTTCCCACAAAAATATCGTCTTTACGTTTCTGCCTACTTACACATTCCCACGTTACTTAGTATGCCTATATATGTGTTTTTAGTTTCATATTATATGTGTTTGTTTATTAACGTAACTATTCATGTGAGTATCGCAAGTGTACGTGTTGGTTTAGGTATAACCTTTTGTGTAACAAATCATTACGTATGTATGAATATCTACACGTGTGTGTTCCACATGTCCGTTTATGACATTCATTGTATCGATAGATGTTTTGTATGTAAGTATACGAACTTGTATACGCCTGAACGTGTAACCATATCGTAAAAGTAAAAGAAAACGATTATGTCCGTGGGAAAGTCGTGGGTAATTTCCCACAGATTACCCACCAAGTTGATAAATCCGTGGGAAATACGTGTGTAAATACCCACAGATTTCCCACAAAAATATCGTCTTTACGTTTCTGCCTACTTACACATTCCCACGTTACTTAGTATGCCTATATATGTGTTTTTAGTTTCATATTATATGTGTTTGTTTATTAACGTAACTATTCATGTGAGTATCGCAAGTGTACGTGTTGGTTTAGGTATAACCTTTTGTGTAACAAATCATTACGTATGTATGAATATCTACACGTGTGTGTTCCACATGTCCGTTTATGACATTCATTGTATCGATAGATGTTTTGTATGTAAGTATACGAACTTGTATACGCCTGAACGTGTAACCATATCGTAAAAGTAAAAGAAAACGATTATGTCCGTGGGAAAGTCGTGGGTAATTTCCCACAGATTACCCACCAAGTTGATAAATCCGTGGGAAATACGTGTGTAAATACCCACAGATTTCCCACAAAAATATCGTCTTTACGTTTCTGCCTACTTACACATTCCCACGTTACTTAGTATGCCTATATATGTGTTTTTAGTTTCATATTATATGTGTTTGTTTATTAACGTAACTATTCATGTGAGTATCGCAAGTGTACGTGTTGGTTTAGGTATAACCTTTTGTGTAACAAATCATTACGTATGTATGAATATCTACACGTGTGTGTTCCACATGTCCGTTTATGACATTCATTGTATCGATAGATGTTTTGTATGTAAGTATACGACGGACTTGTAAATGCCTGAACGTGTAACCATATCGTAAAAGTAAAAGAAAACGATTATGTCCTGGTGAGTCGCTGGTAATTTTCCCACAGATTACCCATCCAAATTGATAATCCTGAAATACGTGTGTAAATTCCCACAAGATTTCCCACAAAAATATCCGTCTTTACGTTTCTATGCCTACTTACAAATTCTCATGTTACTTAGTGGGCCTATATATAATGTTTTTAGTTTCAAATTATAGGTTGTTTGTTTATTAACGGAACTATTCATGATAACGCAAGTGTACGTGTGTTTACATATAACCTTTTGTAACAAATCATTATTTTTGTATGAATAACTAAACGTGTGTGTCCACAATGTCCTTTATACATTCATTGTATCACTAGATTTTTTTATGTAAGTATACGAACTTGTATACGCCTGAACGTGTAACCATATCGTAAAAGTAAAAGAAAACGATTATGTCCGTGGGAAAGTCGTGGGTAATTTCCTACAGATTACTCACCAAATTGATAAATCCGTGGGAAATACATGTGTAAATACCCACAGATTTCTCACAAAAATATTAGACTTTATTTTTCCTGCCTACATTACACATTCCCACGTTACTTAGTGTGCATATATATGTGTTTTTAGTTTCATATTAATATGTTTTTTGTTTATTAACAAACTAATTCATGTGAGTATCGCAAGTGTCGTGTTGGTTTAGATATAAACCTTTTGGTAACAATCATTACGGATTGTAGGAATATCTAACGTTGTGGTTGCGCATGTCCGTAACATGAAGTCATTTGTAAATCGATAAATGCTTTGTATTTAAGTATATCCGAGCTTGTATACGCCTGAACGTGTTAACCATATCGTAAAAGTAAAAGAAAACGATTATGTCCGTGGGAAAGTCGTGGGTAATTTTCCCCAAAAAGTAAAACTCACCAATTTGATAAACCCGTGGGAAATACTGTGGAAATTCCCGACAAGATTTCCACAAAAATATCGGCTTTACTTTCTCCTGCCTACTTACACATTCTCACGATTACTTTTAGTGTACCTATAATATGTGTTTGTAGTTTCATATTATATGTGTTTGTTTATAACGTAACTATTCATGTGAGTATCACAAGTGTACGTGTTGGTTTAGGTATAACCTTTTGTGTAACAAATCATTACGTATGTATGAATATCTACACGTGTGTGTTCCACATGTCCGTTTATGACATTCATTGTATCGATAGATGTTTTGTATGTAAGTATACGGACTTGTATATGCCTGAACGTTTAACCATATCGTAAAAGTAAAAGAAAACAATTATGTCAGAGGGAAAGTCGTGGCTAATTTCCCACATATTGCCCACCAAGTTGATAAATCCGTAGGAAATACGTGTGTAAATACCCATATATTTCTCACAAATATATCGTCTTTACGTTTCTGCCTACTTACACATTCCCACGTTACTTAGTGTGCCTATATATGTGTTTTTAGTTTCATATTATATGTGTTTGTTTATTAACGTCACTATTCATGTGAGTATCGCAAGTGTACGTGTTGGTTTAGGTATAACCTTTTGTGTAACAAATCATTACGTATGTATGAATATCTACACGTGTATGTTCCGCATGTCCGTTCATGACATTCATTGTATCGATAAATGGTTTGTATGTAAGTATACGAACTTGTATACGCCTGAACGTGTAACCATATCGTAAAAGTAAAAGAAAACGATTATGTCCGTGGGAAAGTCGTGGGTAATTTCCCATAGATTACTCGCCAAGTTGATAAATCTGTGGGAAATACGTGTGTAAATACCCACAGATTTCCCACAAAAATATCGTCTTTACGTTTCTGCCTACTTACACATTCCCACGTTACTTAGTGTGCATATATATATGTGTTTTTAGTTTCATATTTTATGTGTTTGTTTATTAACGCAACTATTCATGTGAGTATCGCAAATGTACGTGTGGGTTTAGGTATAACCTTTTGTGTAACAAATCATTACGTATGTATGAATATCTACACGGGTGTGTTCCGCATGTCCGTTCATGACATTCATTGTATTGATAAATCTTTTGTATGTAAGTATACGAACTTGTATACGCCTGAACGTGTAACCATATCGTAAAAGTAAAAGAAAACGATTATGTCCGTGGGGAAGTCGTGGGTAATTTCCCACAGATTACCCACCAAATTGATAAATCCGTTGGAAATACGTGTGTAAATACCCACAGATTTCCCACAAAAATATCGTCTTAACGTTTCTGCCTACTTACACATTCTCATGTTACTTAGTGTGCCTATATATCTGTTTTTAGTTTCATATTATATGTGTTTGTTTATTAACGTAACTATTCATGTGAGTATCGCAAGTGTACGTGTTGGTTTACGTATAACCTTTTGTGTAACAAATCATTATGTATGTATGAATATCTATACGTGTGTGTTCCACATGTCCGTTTATGACATTCATTGTATCGATAGATGTTTTGTATGTAAGTATACGAACTTGTATATGCCTGAACGTGTAACCATATCGTAAAAGTAAAAGAAAACGATTAGTCCGGGAAATCCGTGGGTAATTTCCCACAATTACCCTCCAAGGTTGATAAATCCTGGAAATACGTGTGTAAATACCCCCACAAGATTTCTCACAAAAATATTGACTTATTATGTTTTTTGCCTACTTACACATTCCCAGTTTACTTAGTGCCTATATATGTTTTTTAGTTATCATAGTATATGTGTTGTTTATTAACGTAACTATTCAAGTGAAGTAAATCGCAAGTGTTCGTGTTGGTTTTAGGTATAACCCTTTTTGTGTAACAAATCATTACGGATGTATGAATATCTAAAGGGTTGGTTGCGAATTGTCCGTTCATGAAATTCAGTTGTATCGATAAATTTTTGTATTAAGTATACGAGCCTGTAAAACCCTGAACGTGTAACCATATCGTAAAAGTAAAAGAAAACGAATATGTCCGTGGGAAAGTCGTAGGTAATTTCCCAAAAAGATTACTCACCAAGTTGATAAATCCGTGGGAAATCCGTGTGTAAATACCCACAGATTTCCCACAAAAATATCGTCTTTACTTTCTGCACTTACACATTCTCACATTACTTAGTGTACCTATATAGGTGGTTTAGTTTCATATTAGATGTTATTTTTTTGGGGGGGTTTTTTTTTTTTCGTTTATTAACGTAACTATTCATGTGATATCGCAAGTTTACATTTGGTTAGGTATAACCTTTTTGTAACAAATCATTACGTATTATGAATTCTACACGTTGTGTGATCCACATGTCCGTTTATGACATACATTTATCGATAGATTGTTTTGTATGTAAGTGAATAGGGCTATCATTGTAATATGCCTGAACGTTTTAACCTGTAAGTTAAATAATCGTAAAAGTTAAAAGAAAACAATTTCATGACAAGAGGGAAAGTCGATGGCTATTTCCCCACAGATGTACCCACCAATTGATAAATCCGAGAAATACGTGTGTAAATACCCATAATTTATCACAAATATATCGTCTTTACGTTTTTCTGCAACTTTACCATGCACATTCCCACGTTACTTATGTGCCTATAAATGTGTTATGACATATCTATTTATATAAAATAGATAGCTTTGTAAATAAGCAACATCAAACCTAACTCTAATGGACCACAAGCCCACAATCGGGCTTGGGTCACTTATTCGTCTAACATGAATATCTACACGTGTGTGTTTCACATGTCCGTTTATGACATTCATTGTATCGATAGATTTTTTGTATGTAAGTATACGAACTTGTATACGCCTGAACGTGTAACCATATCGTAAAAGTAAAAGAAAACGATTATGTCCGTGGGAAAGTCGTGAGTAATTTTCCACAGATTACCCACCAAGTTGATAAATCCGTGGAAAATACGTGCGTAAATACCCACAAATTTCTTCAAGGTACCGCTCAAAACCACATTTATCTTTTCTCCAGTTACAATAATTGCTATAAGTTCGTTGATTTACCAAAGCTTATTCTAACGAAAGTTAAAATAATCAAGTATAACTATTCATGTGAGTATCGCAAATGTACGTGTGGGTTTAGGTATAACCTTTTGTGTAACAAATCATTACGTATGTATGAATATCTACACGTGTGTGTTCCGAATGCCCGTTCATGACATTCATTGTATCTATAAATGTTTTGTATGTAAGTATACGAACTTGTATACGCCTGAACGTGTAACCATATCGTAAAAGTAAAAGAAAACGATTATGTCCGCGGGAAAGTCGTGGGTAATTTCCCATAGATTACTCACCAAGTTGATACATCCGTGGGAAATACGTGTGTAAATACCCACAGATTTCCCACAAAAATATCGTCTTTACGTTTAACGGATGAGTGGAGATGGTATCATTATACATGACATGTTAAACGGACGAGTCGAGGAGATATCGTTATACAAGACACGTTAAATGGATGAGTCGAGATGGTATCATTATACATTAGATGTTAAATGGATGAGTCGATATGGTATCGTTATACAAGACATGTTAAACGGATGAGTCAATATGTCCGTTATACAAGACTTGTTAAACAAATGAGTCGAGATGGTATCATTATACATGACATGTTGAAGCTGATTGAAGTGATATCGTTATACAAGACACGTTAAATGGATGAGTCGATATGATATCATTATAGAAGACATGTTAAACAAATGAGTCGCGATGGCATCGTTATACAAAACATGTTAAACGGATGAGTCAAGGTGATTTAACATACAAGACATGTTAAACGGATAAGTCGAGTTGATTCGTCATACAAAACATGTAAAACGGATGAGTCGAGATTACAAGATAAGTTAAACGGATGAGTCGAGATGGTATCGTTATACAAGACATGTTAAACGAATGAGTCGAGATGGTATCGTTATACAAGACATGTTAAGCGGATGAGTCAATATGATATCGTTCTTCAAGACTTGTTAAATAGATGAGTGGAGATGGTATCGTTATACATGACATGTTAAGCGGACGAGTCCAGGAGATATCGTTATACAAGACACGTTAAATGGACGAGTCGAGATGGTATCGTTATACATTAGATGTTAAATGGATGAGTCGAGATGGTATCATTATATAAGACATGTTAAACATATGAGTCAATATTGTATCGTTATACAAGACTTGTTAAACGGATGAGTCGAGATGGTATCGTTATACAAAACATGGTAAACGGATGAGTCGAGATGGTATCGTTATACAAAACATGGTAAACGGATGAGTCGAGGTGATTTGACATAAAATACATGTTAAACGGATGAGTCGAGGTGATTCGTCGTACAAGACATGTAAAACGGATGAGTCGAGATTAAAAGACATGTTAAATGGATGAGTCGAGATGGTATCAGTATTGATTTTCGGTCTGATCCGGTCTTGGTATGTCCCATCCAGTTTTCGAACCGTGATAAACCCTATTTTAAATGCCTAACATTCCATATTACCAATGTTTTAAAAATCGGGCTTCTAATTGACCCGGTCGAGTCACCGGGTTACCAGTTCGACCGCCAGGTCAACCCGGTTTTTCATAATTTTTTTTATATATTTGCAACAATACATAAAAATATATATAAAAATCATAAATATTTCATATATTTAGCCTAAAAACAATTTAATTAACAAATATACATGTTGTATTCAATAGAATTGGCTTTGCAATACAAAAAGGGCTAGCGGTGCAACTTGTTGCTCGTTTGTTTAATTAAGTGTATTTGTTATGTTTAAAAATAAATAAATAATAATAATAAATTTCTATAGCTTGAGCCAACGAGGGAGCCACCTGAATGTGGTGCCATAGCAATTCTGATGCCATAACACTTTTGCTTTTTGGTGCTATGGCTTCTAATGCTCGCCGATGACCCTCTCTTTTTTTCGTTTCCCCCCTTTTTTTTTCATTTTCATTTAAACAACCGCCAAGTTCTCATTCCTTTTTTAGGATTACCCGGCTTTACAACCAAAGCCCCAATTCTCTTTTCACAAACACTCTTTCTTTGCTGCTATGAGGAACAAGAAAAGAAAGCCACCAAAATCCATTAGATCTTGGGATTATCCACTAAATCCTTAAAATTCCACCATTCATTTAGCAATCTAACATCCATAAAGTCATTGAAACCTTTGAAAACACAAAATCATTCACAAAAAGGTTTAAGGTTTGAATATCCTTTTGGTTGAATTGCTATACTTTTTTTCACTTAATATTTGTGGGTAACCACTCTATACTTCTTTTTTACATATGATTGCTATCATTACTTGTTTATAAAGTTCAGATATGTAGAGTTAGTGATTTTTTGTTAGTTTATTGTAGTATAAAACGAATAGACAGTGATGCTTTAATTTGTTATATAAATATTATTTTGTTATGCGTGGAAATCTAGTTTGCCGTATGTGGAATGCCATTGTTTGATGCTGATGTTACTGATATATGTTAATATTTAGCATAGGTTGCTAATTGTTCGGCAAAAGTTAAGGTTAATTTGCATTTTGTTTCATGAGATGACTGTAGAGAAGTTCTATGAAACAACACCAACGTATGAACATCTTTTTGCATTATATTGAATGTGAGATCAATTATGACCTTATTGTTTGTTTACTGGTATTACAAATTAGGCAGTAGTAGTATAGAAATTATAAGTCTTTTGAGCAACAAATACTTGTTGGGACACGGGTGAACGTTTTTTTTTATATTTTTATTTCAGTTTTCATATATGTCTAAGATAGTTATATTTTCTTACCCAGTTTCTTGGCTTTGCCCTTGTTACCAGGTTTATTTATTCAATGTCGAATCTTGGCAGGCGAGGTGTAATATAGGAGCCTGCTAAGGAAAAGAGCAAGGACATTCATTATTTCATATAGTAGCGAGGTAACAAATTTTCTTTTTGAATGTTGACATTGCAGTGGCATATATTTGCTTCTAAAATAGTTAAAGTTAATACATATTTTGTTGACACTGGTAGATTTTAAATGGTTAGAAATGACACTTATTGTTGTTCTGTTAAAGTAGCCAGTGGTTCTGCTTACTGGTATAATTTTGAGTATTTTGCAAAAGTATCATTTTTCTTTTTCAATAGCAGACTTAAGCCATGAAATACTAATTGAGTCAAACTGACCATTGTTGTGTATATATAGTTGGTTTGGTTGTTGCATTTGTGTAACTATTTGTTTATTTAATTCCAGTGTTTTCAACAAGAGGGAGAATGGGAATGCGGCTACTATTTGATGAAGTTCATGAATGACCTTGCTATAAATAAACAAGCCGACTTGTCAGAATGTGTAAGTAATTCATTTTTTGCCTGAGATTATAGCGGGTAGGTTGGGATTGCAACGGGTAGCCAGGGATTGCAACTGGCCCGCTTCTGTGGCAGCGGGAGGCTGCTGTTGCATATTATGAGATTTTTTTTACGTTCAAGTATAAAAACACCCGCACTAGTTACAAATGAGATACTAAGTAGCAAGTATAACACTTGTATTATTCTTACAGGACCAAATGAATAACAAATATAACACCTGAGAATCTGAGATATACTGAATAACACTTTTGTTGATCACTATCAGTTTAATTTCAGTTACAAATAGTTAGTAGGTACTTGAATTAATTTATTGGAGTCCAAGAAAACGCAAGGAGTGTTCAACATATATAAAGACTATTAACTGAACAAACTTATATAAATAATTCCACATGCTAATTACAAAAAGCTCATGAAAGCAAATGATCATATATGGACATAATGTTTTGCCTTCTAAGATAAACAGTACAAAATGTTCCTAATCTCTTTAAAGTGATAATGGATATCGAGTATAATACTAGTTCGCGCTGTGTTTTTGTTTTAATATAGGTTGTAGATTAAAATAGGTCTCACTTGCATAATATTCAAATTTCATTAAGTTGTGTATATATGTTGCGTCCCGCTGTTGCAGCGGGTGGTCTTTTGTTGCAGCGGGTCGGCTGCTATTGCAGCTAGGAATTTCAAATGGGTTGAACTAATATGTTATATGCATTTTGGATTGAATTGGCTACCTTGCACGGCTTATAGTGAGTTCACCTTTCCTTTATTCAAAGGAGAGATATACTTAGCTTCCTTGCTTTTGTAGATAACTGCTGTTGACAGGTAGTATTATCTATGATATTGTGTAGTTTAATGTCAATAAGCTGTATTTTAAGGGGGTGTTCGTATTAGCTTATTAAGGAAACTTATCAGCTTAATATATTATCAAAATGAAATAATCTCTCACCCGGACACACGTTTAAAAACTAATAAGCTTTCTTAATAACACTTGTGATAAGTACACTATCTTAGGGAAGTTCTGTTTGTATGAGTACTTGTAATATACTTTGTTACTCTTTATTGTATTATATTTTATTGTGAAATATATGACTAATATCAATCTATACATGTTTTTATAGCTTTGGAACAATACACGCCGTCTAACACCTTCTCAGATTGACCAAGTGGCTTTTATGACTTTGAACGAGTTTTATAGGCTTGTAGTTGTTCCTTTAGAGACAACTGCTCCTCAATAGTTTAGCTTTTATATTCTCGTGATGATGATGTTTAAACGATTGTAATGGATAACGCTTTTGTCTCAATCAAATTGTTGCGTTGGTTGATGTTTATATAGAATGTTAAGTTTGTTGAATATTGTTTGTGCATGCTGGAATAGTGGAATGTATGGGTCTGCCGCGCAGTATTTGGTTACAGTTCAACAACCGTACCAGAAAAGAATTTATTTTTTGGTACGCTGGCATTTAGTACGGTTTTAAAACCGTACCAAATAACTTTTAAAACCGTACCAGATGAGATTTTTGTGTAGTAGTGGGGAAAATATTCGTGAGAAATCAGTGGGAAATAACTGTGGGAAATTTGTGGCAAAAATTGTTGGTAAAAAATGTGAGAAAATCAGTCGGAAAATATTCGTGAGAAATCAGTGGGAAATAACTGTGGGAAATCTGTGGCAAAAAAACGTGGAATATATGTGAAAAATGGTTGCTAGACAACGTGGGAAATCTGTGGGAAATCAAACCCACGGTAATATCCGTGGGAAATAGTCAACGTTCCGTTGGAAAATCAGTGGGAAAATATTTACCCACGAGAGTTTTTGCATCGGAATAATTCCGTGGGAAATCCGTGGATAAGGACCCTTACCCACGGGATTTATGAAATTTACATGAGAAAAAACCAGTTTGTGTAGTAGTGGTTGAGAATGTTAGAAATATTGGATTTCAATTTATTAAGTAGTCTTATGCATATCTTTTTTTAGTATCTGTGATTAATGAAAATGGAAAGCAGATGTATGAGAATTATGAATTGACATAGATGTATCTGTAAATTTTCTAATTTACTATGTGTTCTTTATTTTCGTGTTTAATCCTTGAATAATTTAATTATTTTAAATTAGTCCATTGTCAATTAACAATATGAGATTATTGTTAAATTAAGACAAATGTGGAAGTGTTTGGTTATTCATTTTTGATCTTTTTTTTTTGAACGGCAAAATGAATTTATTTAAAAAAAGGCTAGAAAGAACTAGCAGACGATATACACACAAAAACAATCCAACAAACAAAGAACGAAAAAAGGACAGAAAACTCTAACGAAACGAAACTCGCCAAAACAACCACATAGGGCTAATTAGAATAAGAAAGATTCCATCCCATTGGCGCCAATGAATTAACTCCATGAACGGACGAACACCCGAGGCTTCATACCAAAAGTGATCTAACCGGCATCCTTTGTTTTGTCTCGATAAGGCATTATAAAGAAGAATAGCATCTTTAACGTTCCATAATACTCCAAATCTGAAGATCGCTAGGAAAATAATCCATTCACGAACGTAGTTTGCATGCGTGAGTGAGAGTACAAACCCGTGAAATATTTCTCAGTGGGGTCTCGATAGCTCTTCGTTGTATAGAATCTATCTCGTCACTAGTTAGAGGACCATATAATCAATCCCAAGAAGAAACCTGACCTCATCAGCCCATTTTTTAAATCATTTACCCGGGGGTTGTAGATTGGAGCGCAATGATGAGTCTTTTTCAGGTGTCAATAACTTGGTAAACATCCTCTTTCTCATCATCACGGTGGTAAAATTATCACAATACAACCCTGGAGATGTACTCCAAGAATCTCACCAGCATATCTTCTCTAATTCTTTTTCCATGCAATCCTTAATTACACCCATACTAATATTTTTCAAGAACCTCCGAATTTCTATCACGAATCTCGCCTTCTTCAAGGTAGTCCCACAAGATCACTTCCACCAAAACCTCCTCCTCTCTCGCAAAAACCGACTAGAAGGCGGACACCAATTCATTGTTAACATTCTTAGGGGAGTTGAATCACAACTATCGACATCCAAATGCTCCTAATTTTCCTATTCTTTCATACAACTAGGACCCTCTGATCCTTTCCTTCCGAGGATTAGTCTCTGAATTGACCTCCATCGATTCAATATTGGGCGCCCAATATGCAACCTCAGTAGCGATAATACGATAAGTCCGCATCTACAATATTGAAACTCTAATGGTCTCTTATCACTACGATGTAAAGACTCTGTAAGGACACAAACCTTCCCATGAGACATTGTCCATCACTTACCATTATCTGTAATACACGACTGTTTCCCACAACCACCCAAATTCCTTATAAATTCTGGAGCCCATGATGACAATGGCAGCACCAGGTCTATCCCAAACACATCTTTCATCCTGGAATTAAATCATGGAGAAACATCTTTGAACCCTCATAAATATCTCTTTTAACGCTTTGATGTCAGTGACGTTTCCACTTGATCCATAGAGTTCACCTAATTGCTAACCAAACAACGTCACCCAAGCATATCTAAGACAACATCATCGAATCCCTAGGAAGAAATATGTTTTAGAATGCTCTGAAAATGACACTTAAATCTTTAACTTTCTAGCAAGGAACTAATACGCTTCCATCACCATCTCACTCAATACAATCGTCTACGAAGATGACTTCACCGCTTCATTACCCGCCTCTTCTTATATACCTTTTACTATCCGACACCCCACAGATTCTGCTCCAGCATTACAGTGTACCGTATTTGCCCGACATGTTCCATGATTTGTTGCCCAGGACACCCGCTTTAGCATACGAGTTAAGATCTGAAACAAACATTTTCGTTTGATTCTAACAGATTGAGAGTTCGACTACACTGGGTCTTGCCGTCCCCAGAACGATTTACACAGGTCTATTATAAGTTCGACCCATTCTCGCCACATCGGCAAATAAATGATACACCCATCCATGCCGTTGTGGATTGGAATCTAACTGATGATATCATTAACGTTTATTAGAAACGTACAAAACCAAATCGATGACCGATTTGGATCTCTTTGCAGCCTATGTAAACATTCCGATCACCACAACCCCATTTGTTACAAAATATCCCATAGATCTTGGACCGTCGCATTCCATTGGGAATATTAGAAACAAAGATTGATGAATATTGACTTATGTTACCTCACGAAAAATTAGGATGAGATTGATGGGAATACCCTTTGGTACTCGTTGCTCCTTGACGTACGAGTGCTTTATCGAGATGATCGTTCCTTTGCTTTCTGAATAATTATTAGATCGGTGACTGTGCCAATTTGCCATCTTTATTTGAATCACAGAATCGCCAAGATCCGAAATAATAGGATTTGAAAAACGTTATCATTTGTGAAGATGGAGATTAAAAATGGAATACTACGCTCCTTATATACATTTTGAATCTATGGATTGTTCCCGCCAAACTCATATGTTATTCATAAGGGATGTATATTGGACTTCCCCGGCTTTCAAATATTTACTTTTTGATCCTTGTCGTGAGTAAGATATCAAAAATGGTTGTATTAATCGTCCTTAGACTTGAGGTATAAGTTAACCTTGCATGTATGAATATCACTTTTTGATTATAAGTCAAATGCTATCCTAAATAAGATAGTTATAAAGGCTATTTTTGGAAGTGATGTAAAGTAGCATCCACTAAGCTTGTAGTTAATATAGAATATTGTTCCTCCAATTGTCTAAATTGCAGTATGATACCATTGGCGCCTCCTCCAAAGAATTAATCAGGCTTATTGTGCACCCAAGTGTAATTCAGATGATTTTGATTACGTTTGGTAATTCTCAATTAACTTCTATGTGAGAACTAAATGGTTAAACTATATGGAATGAGTTAGGATTCATATCCATGGTTTAACGGTGTCTGTAACAAAGGGATATCTATAAACCATTATACTGAGATGTTTATTAAAACTATAACTCTGGAATGAATACATTGTTGCTAGACGCTTTCTACTGTTAGTATAAACTTATGTACTATGCTAACTCCCAAGTGGGAGCTTTTGGTTTGTGGTCATTACGTGTAACGATTATACGACTAAAAATACATGAGCCTATCGGAGGCACACACGGGTCACACGAAGAGTACGTTTATTGTGTATTTAATATATATAAATCGTTTATATTATTAAATATATAATATGTTTTCATGAAAATTGTTTTAACGGATATTATTAGTTTCATCGTTTAGACATTATAGAATAATTAATACACGATAAATATAAAGAGAAGGAGTTTAAAGTGGAAAACAAAATCCCGTCCTCTCCCTAAGTGTTGGTTCCAAGAAGGAATTAGGATACAGGGTCTCTAAAGTGTCGATTTTCAGAATGTGTAGGAGGTGATAAATAAAGCTTGGAGAACAGTTGGTGTTGCTATATAAACACACCGTTGCTCCTTTGCTTTTGCACGTATCAACAAACAAGAGAAAAACAATAATTCTGTTTTGGCTTTATCTCCTCTCCCTAATCAAACCCATACGGTCAATCATACCTAAAACTGTTTTATATAACACTTTAGAGACTTTCTCTGTTAATGTTCATAAAAAAAAAAAAATCTGTTTGCCGAATATATTACAACCAATGCAATGTGCTGTATGTGATTATCTATTGACCTAGGTTCGATCCTTGTTTGTGGTCAGTTTCTGGGTTTAATATTTTCTGACAGTTTTTGGTTCGATCCTAACGCATACTAATTACGGTGTATGGATCACTTAGGTGTTGGTTGGATATTCAACAAGCATATTAAACACAAGTTGTTTTTGGTAATCTGTTTTAATATTTTTATTTATATGTGTTAATTCATAATATTATTCTAGATACATCTGTTGCGTACTCGTAGTTAATGGTTAACTAGATTATAAAATCCCAACAAAATTAAGCATTTAAGTGACTATTGATGTTGTTTTTGTGTGCGTAATTGCTGTACTGTACAATGTTTTGCTGTTATTTTATGTATTACTTGTTGCATTTCCTGGTTGGTGTTGGTCATTGTGTTAGTTATGGCATACATACGCAAACCATCAACCAGAGAGCAAGTTTAAGTTTGAATTCTTTTCCTTTTCATAAATATTAAAAGACCTCCGTCAACAATGTCAGAGAAGGCTAAACTTTCTAGACTTACAAAATATGGCTAATAGTGGCCTTGATGATGACGTACTTTAAAACTGCCCCTCCGGAAATGTCTATGTTTGATCCTAATTTATCTACATAATTAATTCAATGTATTTATTCAGCATAAGCTTCTTCATCCAATGACTCCGGCCACTTACATCGATTTATATCGATTGCGTATGCCTTAAGTTATGATCTAAATAAATACCATATCAGCAAATAATCTTTTACACTAGTAGTGATTTTAGGCCCCTTTAATTCAATAACAAGGGTCTTTCCGAATTTTTGAATCATGGATCTTACCAATTAAGAAAATATTTAAAATTATGCGAATCTTGATCAATTTAAACCAAATCCTTTTAACAAATTAACAACATTTAAATATTTAATATTAATCCATGATAAATTTGCATGATTTTATCATGGATCTCCATTAACTATTAACAAAAACTTAAAACAATTAACAATTAATACATCAAATTTTATATAAAATTGCATACAACCTAGATCTCATCTAATTAATTTTATTAACCATCAAGATCAAATCTTTTTTAACATAAAACGCCCACCGGGGCATTAAAATTAATCACGAAACCCTAATTTGTCCAATTTTATTCCTTGTAATTAAAGATTCTACACGATGGCTCGTGATGCCACTGTTAAGTTTAACGATCTAATGAACTAATTAATTAACACGAGTACGCAGCGGAATTAAAGATCTCATGTAGAACACATTAATTAACAAGGACAGAAGATGTAAACCTTTTAGCACGAAACGATACACCGCTTAAAGGTAACCGTTAACACCGTCTTCTATATACGCGTGTGTATAAAAACCACATGCAAAACCTCCAAGATCTAAAGCAAGATCTCTCAAAGTCGACACACACAATACGTTCTTAGCAAACAACGAAGTATGCTAGTACTAGTAGTGTTTTAGCAAACGAACACCACAACACTTGATTCTAATCAACACGTGAGCAAAACCACCGCCTAGTGGTGGTGGTACACAATCGAACAAACACCCTTTAGGGTTGTTTGTTTGGTCGACGAACAAGAAACAAAACCAAAACCCTTGTGGGTTTGGTCGGCCGATCGAACACAAGAGGAGAGGGGAAGAGAGTTTTAGGTTTAATTATCTTGAAGCATTTTTCAATAATGAAACCTAAACCACCTTATATAGCATCTTTAACTTGGTGATCAAGAAAACAATCCCACCTCCTCTTTGAGGAGGTGTTCGGCCGACTAGGAAAAAGGAAGGGGAAAAACAAAACTTTCTTTTTTCTAGTTTTGCACATTAGTCCTTTAACTTTTAAACAATAATGTTTCTTGTTAAATACTTTTAACGGTCGTTTACTAAAACACTATTTAAACATTGTTTACGTATTAACATGTGCGTCCCCTTACGCTCAAATAAATAATTCGGACATATATTATTTACGATGGACATATTCCAACAGAAACAATACTGAGGTATATTAGTTCTTTGTTGATATGCTGAAAGCTTTCAGGTACACCATACTGGCTAACACGTTTATATTTTACAAAGTTGTGATTATTAGATGTAAATAAGTAACTATATAGAAGTACCGTAATATGATGAAGCCATGCTTCTTGAGTTGAACTGGATCGTTTCCTGATGTGGCTTACGGCGTCGTGCATTGTGATCAGCCAGCCGCTTGCGATAGCTTCGCTTCTTCCCATCAAACTCTGGCAAACCATGAAACCTGTAGAAATAAATGAAAAGCAAGACATCACGTGAATATATTCAATAAACTAAAGAATTGTATCTATGAATTTCATAGCAAGCTTACCGACTACATTGTTGACAGAACTACGGTCAAGACCAACCACAATAAACTTTAAGGATTTTGAATGAATGTCACAAACCTTGTGTTTCCTATGATACTGGTTACTTACTAAATGTTATGTCATAATTATTTGAGTACGACTGAAATCGGCTATTTTAAGTGCAATATAAAAGATAAAATACCTTCATAAGAGGAATTTGGGAGGTATTTTGCCATAAGTCCTCGAGGTCCCAAAATCTTTCCTAAACTTATGATACACAAATTATACATTGATCACAATTCATTCATAATATCAAAGAAAAAAACATAACTAAATAAAAGAATCAAAACCCATAAATCATTATTTGATTAGTTCTATCAAGTACTCTCCGGAAACAATTAAAAAAGTAATAGTGAGTAATCCATTTACCTTCAATATGGCTGCCAAATCATAATTCGAATTAGTATGGCCGATCCATGAGTGAGTATCTTGGTTTGATTAATTTTTTTTCTATAATGCATGATTATATAGAATCGTTGTTTCAGAAATCAATTGATCTTGTGCGTGTGGGTTAGGGGGATTTTTGAATTTTGAAGATGCAGCACAACTTATCAAATATTATGAGATGAGTGGTTTTGTAAATATCATTAAAGGTGATGTTAATGGTGGATGCTTCACAACCCAAAACTGGCAGAACTAGTAAATTCGAAGGCATATACAAAGGCAGATAGTTTATGGGCTTTTATGAGCATAAGTCATAAATACTTCAAATTAATTTTTTTTGTACTGAATATATATATATATATATATATATATATATATATATATATATAGTATATATATATATATATATAATAATATATATATAAATATCATTTAAGTTTTAAAGCAAGGAGGGGTTTAATCCTTTTTAAGAAATTCAAAATTCAAGAAGCGAAGGTAAATGCCTTATACATACTAGCATGATACTCGCGCGTCGCATTGGCGGGTACCTTGTGATTAAAGTCCAGACAATCAACAAAATAACAATAATGACCTGATTAACGGGAGAAAAATAAAAAGATGATATCAGTACTACCCGATTCACCCGTTTTTATCGGTTTCGCCCGGTCCTCTCGATTTCGTTTTCGAACGGATTATTGGCTAGCCGAACTGGTGGTGACTCTGATTTTCGGTTGAACCCGTTAGTCTGGTCCTGTTTTCAAAACAATATGTACCATTAACTTGTCAACATATATATTGTATTAAACTTTGTATGTTTTATTAGTTTGTACAATGTGTATAATAATATGTAGTATTTTTCATTTTTAGGGTGTTTAAAAAATAATAGTAATTAGTATTTTGAATTAGTTTATACTTGTAACATATGTGCGGAGGAAATAAATGTTGTACATTTTGTTTTGATGTTTGTATTTGTTAGATATTTGACTTTGTGATGAAAGGTTGCATTAAATAATACAATATAGTTTGTGAATTACTTAATTTTTTAGAGCATTAAATAAAAAGAAATGGTACAATTTGTATGATATGTGTAGTATCTATACTACTTTATAATGGAGATTTCACCTATTCTTGAAAAGAGTAGGAATTGAAAAGTAGAAATTATTTAAAGAAATATGACAAAGCCATTAAAAAACGTTTTTAACCATTTCATATCATTTGCCAAAACGTTTTGTTGAAATTATTTAAGGAAATCTGTCAAAGGCATTAAAAAACGTAGAATGATAATTTTGGATGCTTTGAATGCTAATTGGCTAATTATGGAAGAGATTAATTGAACCATTATTCTCTCATAATTTCCATTGATTATAATTTGGGTAAATCTCTTATAAATAGGGATCACAATTGCATGAAAAACACACACAGAAACATAAACACTTATTCTTCTCAATATCCAACTTATCACATTCATACTTTTTTGCTTTCGTTTTGATTCTTAGTTTTAGATAGCATGTTATGCGTATCATCGTAAACCACTTCTACCATGTTTTCATACTAATTTATTCATTATCTTTGTCATATTTTATTTCAGCCACCGTCTGTCGCCACAAATTTTCGCCGCCAGAAACGAAGTCGTCTCCGGGAATCGCCGCCAGAAACAAGATTGCTGTCAGAAACTGCTGCCACCGTATCTACTGTTGTAAGTTCTTTTTAAGTTTTTAGGCTTTTTGTTTATCTATACTACATTATAAAGGGTGTATCACCCATTTTTGAATTCTTATAACTCTTGAATCTTGAAATGTTAAAAGTAGAAATACATTTTAGGAAATGTTGACATCCATTCTTGAAAGTCTGAAAGTCTGTAAGTCTGTAATGTAATTTAGGCAATGTTAGGCATATGGCTACATAATTTAGAAAATATTGATAACCTTCAAAGTCTACACTAAATGTTTGTAACAACTTTGACACATTCAAGTGGGTTTGAATGCATTAATGACCACCACTAAGTTTTACAATTATGGAGACTAATTATGAAAGACTAATTTGGTCATGTAACCACTCATATGTTTTTTATATTTCGTTGGCGTTTTATTAACGATTTTTCTTTCGTGTTTTCTAACGATTTTTATTCTTTTAATATGAGTTTCTTTATTGTGCTTTTAAATTTACAGCTGCACCCTAAAACTGCTATTTTGGTGGCTGGAATTTGCTTTTGCTCGTCAGAATCCGAAGTTTGTAGGAAATGTTTAAAATGATATGTTATGTAATTTTTTAAAGCGACGTTTATATTTTTATTAATTAGTTGTGTAGATAGGTCGGTGGTAACTTTAAATAGTATTATTTTAACTTTCTTGTGTAAAGAGTTTAAATGTATAATTTGTTACGGGAATTACACTTATCTATACTACATATAAAGCAGTTAGTCGTATTTCTTTAAATTTCAACATTGTTGAAAAAAGTATTTTAGCCATTTCTTGAAATTTCAACATTGTTGAAAACAGTATTTTAGGAAATGTTGAAAAACTTGAGCTAAATATCGCATGTTACAACCATTTGCAATTACATTTTGATATTTTCATGTTCTATTTTGAACTTTACACGAAACACTTACCACAATATCACATATCGTTAATTGGCTTCCGGTATAAATGTTTCTTTTTCTTAAGTTGAATTATCGCATGTTACATCCGTTTGCAATTATATTTTGATCTTTTAACGTTCTATTTTAAATGTTACATAAAACATTTACCACAATATCGTATATCGTTATATATCTGCCGGTAGGAATTTCCGCCGCTATGCGCGGGTACTCGTCTAGTACTCCTTATAAAGGAGATTTAGGATTCTCTTGAAAGTTAAAAAATATTTATTTTAAGAAATATTAAAAATTAAATGCATGGAATTTTAAAATTTGAAAACACCTATTTTAAGAAATGTTGAAAAATTAAACACTTAAGAAATGTTGAAAATTAAATGCTTAGGAAATGTTGAAAATTAAATTAAATGCTTAAGAATTATTAACTTTATTAAAACCCAGAACTTGGGTCATAAATGCATTTAATGCAAACCGACCCGACCCGGTTGTTTCCGGCGGGTTTGGCCGGTTCCGGTGGGTTTCGGCGGGTTGACCCGGTCCAGCCCTTTTTTTTAATTTTTTTCCCTTGGTGACACGTAGAGGGATACGTGTTCCTCTCTTTCTGTATCATCTTCTCACTCTCTCTCTCACATGGTATATCTTCCCTCCCCCCCACATACCGTTTTCTTCATCTCTCTCTCTCTTACATT
>BQNB010037845.1:32942-46661 GCA_026074375.1 Tanacetum coccineum | reverse complement strand
GTTTTATTTTAAGTTATGTATTTATTTAAGTATTTAAGGTAAATAAGTAGTAAATAGTTTTGTATTTAAAAAATATATATGGAAGGGGGGAGAACGAAATTTGTATAGAAAAATAAATAAATAATTAATTAAAAAGGGAGGTGTTTGGATCGGTTGGAGAAAAGGAAAAAAAAGAGAAACAAATTTGATTACAATAAGGAAACTAGATAACTATAAATACAAAATCAACAAAACCCTAAATCACTTTTTTCTCTCTCTTTGTTTTTGATTGGTCGAACCCCAAGAAGAAGAAAAAAAATATTTTAAAAAAAAATCAAAAATCAAGGTGTTGATTCGTGTGATCTCGGGTGAAAGGTTTAGGTATGATCTTAATTAAGTTTTTGTTTAATCTTTTTATAATTAGTAACTTTAATTGATGGAATAATTAGGGTTTATAAATTTTCTGTAAATTAATGATATAAAACTATATAGGAGTGTTCGGGATTAGATTTAGAGCACGTGGGTGTAAACGGTTTAGGTTAGATCGCGTTAAATTGAAAGTTAGGGTTTGACAGATTTTTGGGACGTGTTGATTGAATGATATCTCAATGATAAAAACGAATTTTGGATTGAATCTTGTGCCTATTCTGAAGTTCAGAGAGTCTAGTTTTCAAAAAGTCCGTCCCTGAAAGGTTTTGAGGTAGGAAAGTTAGTCAAATAATTTTTGCAAGAAAAGTTGTCAAAACAGTAAATTCAGGTCAGATTTGGGTATGATTTCGGGGAGTAAAACCCCTACTTAAAAGTTGAATTTAGGTTAGCCAAAAATCAGAGGTCATATTTTATGTGTCTATTAACTCTATCTCAAAGCACAAGTCCTAATTCATTGTCTAAGTATTTTTAGAAAAATCAAAATTTTGGTGTGCGTTCAGATCCGAATTCGAGTGCTTTGTGATGTTGAATTTTTATAAAATAGTTAGGCTCAATACTATTTTTTCTAAAAAATCACAGTAGTTCATAACCCATTGGGAAGGTAGGGAATGAATGAGGAAAAGTCAATTTGATGATTTAGTATTTTATTTGTGGTCATAAATGACTACAAAATTATGTCGATAATCTGGAAAACAAGAATAAATGATTAAAGGTATTTAAAGTATAAGTGAGATATGGGAAGTATGGTAAAGGGTTTATAATCATAATATAAACTTAGTAGTCCATCAATTGATTGTTACATCGTCTTGGGCATTTAGCCTAATCGCGTGTAACATGGGTTTTATTTGTGTTTAGTTGAATTCAAGGATATTGTGGAGTAGTTGTGTCATCAAGTGTACGAGTTTCATTCATATTCCCATTTTTTGTGTTTTATCTTCCCCTTAGGAAGAAAATGATGCAAAATATGTTTTGAAATATTTTAATCGCTGGTTATTATGGTGGTTTTAAATTGCTATTTTGGACATTAACATGCTATTATATGACCCCCCTATAATAGTGATAACATTGATTTATTTTGGGGATCGGAAGAGGTACGCCTACCTCATGCTTCGTGATTATTGGATCGGAGGGGTACGCCTACCCATATTGTGTTGGTTATTGGATCAGATGGGTACGCCTACCCAATGTGATATGATATGTGATACATTCGTGGTGAGCTTGGTTGCTTATAGTGCCAGCTATTCTAAGCCCGAATGGGAAATTATGTTGTGGATATGTTAATTTGATTTTGGTTGCATGATAGCATAAGTTCATGGTAGTTCATTATTGTCCTCCTTTATTTTGATAATCACAGTAAAAGCGAGTATTAATGCGTTTCTAAAACCTATGACTCTCACCAACATTATTGTTGATGTTTTAAGCATCATTTTTAGGTTAGCATCATGAGAAAAGTGAAGTTAGGAAGATTGGCTAGTGAGACCGTAGGCTTGCATGCAGAGTTTTTCTTGGTTTTCATTTCGTGTTTGTTTGAATTGATTCTATGACTATTTTAGGTTTTAGATTATTTCGTTATGTCTTTGTATTGGAGTGACTCTTTTACCTCAATACAAGACTCCTTTTTCTTGTGTTTGGTATTATCGTGACACTTTGTGTCCATTTTTGCTTTGATTAATGCATTGTAGTTTTCTCTATTGTTGACACCATTGTGTTGTGATGATACCCATGACGTTACGCATCGCGTTTCCGCCTTGGCGAGGTGTGATAATAACCCTCCGCTATTGGACCTTCCAGCTTAGCTTTATTTTGTACATATTTTTTTAGCTTCTTCATGTATCTTTCAAATGGATATATCCACCGGTAGGGAATAGGTCTGCCTTCAAGAACCTCTTGAGGTAAATGGATAACCAAGTGAATCATAATGTCAAAGAAAGCAGGAGGATATATTTGCTTGAGATTGCACAGAATATCGACCAACTGGCTCTCAGCTTTCACCATGTCATCCTCTATCAAAGTTCGAGAGCAGATTTGCTTAAAGAATAAACAAAGCTCGATTATTGGTTTTGCAACGTCTATGTCCAAGTATTGCTGAAGTCTATAAGGAAGTAACCATTGCATCATTATATGTCAGTCATGAGACTTCATGCCCGTTATATTGCTATCATTATTGGTCACTTTGTGCTTGAAGTTGGATCTGAACCCATATGGTAGTTTAACTCCTTTGATGAACTGACAAAACTTTTTTCTGTTATCGGGTGTGAAAGAGTACTTAGCATGAGGCTTCGAGCACTTCCCGTTTTTGTTTTGGCCGAGGCACAACTCATTTTGAATGCCAAGATTTTTCAAGTCTTGTCTTGCCTTAGTGGTGTCATTAAGCCCAAGAAACTCTCCAACACATTTTTTTCGATATGCATGACATCTAAATTGTGTTTTAGTGTAAGAAAAGACCAATACGAAAGCTCGTAGAAAGTAGATCCTTTAGTCCAGTTCAGTTCGACAAGAACATTACGTTTTATCTTCACACCCCCATAACTTGGATGTTTCCCCTTCTCACGCATGGGCAATCTATTAAGTTGAGTCAAGATTTCATCCCGGGTAGATTTTATAGGAGGATCTCTGTCATCGGTTTGATCATTGAATTGCAGTGACCTCCTCCATTTATGGGGCTTCTTCAAAAATCTTTTGTGACCAACATAAGTTGTTTTGCTTAACACACGCATAGATGGAGTATCTTCATCACATGTAGGGCATGCCATGTAACCTTGCCCACTCCACCCAGACAAACTACTTTGACGAATTTCTTAAGACCAACATAAAATGCTTTTTCAGTACGCTCTAAACGGGTCCAACTCTTATCAATAACCATAACTGCGTTTTAACGATACAATTAGTTATTATATGCACTTAATTAAACACATTTAAACGATTCGACACATAAACTCATAAACGAGGAATACGAGTTGTTTTGTTCACGTAGTGCAACTATGAAAGGCAATCCTAACCCATTCTTTGAATGATTCCGTCTGGTCTGGTTGGTCCGGTTTCTCGGTTCAATTCGGTCCTGTCCGGTCGATCCGGTTTCTCGATTCTGTTCAGTCCGGTCCGGTTCGGTTTATCGTTGTACATGAGATGTTCAACGAATGAATCGAGATGATATCGTTTTACATAAGATGTTCAACGGGTGAATCGAGATGCTATTGTTATACATGAGCTGTTAAACGGATGAATCGAGATGCCATCGTTGTACATGGGATGTTTAACGGATGATTCGAGATGGTATCGTTCTACATGAGATGTTCAACGGAGGAGTCGAGATGGTATCGTTGTACGTGAGATGTTCAACAGAGGAGTCGAGATGCTATCTTTGTTCATGAGATGTTAAACGGATGAGTCGAGATGCTATCGTTGTACATGAGATGTTCAACGGATGAGACGAGATGCTATCATTATACATGAGATGTTTAACAGAGGATTCGAGATGGGATCATTCTACATGAGATGTTCAACGGAGGAGTCGAGATGGTATCGTTGTACATGAGATGTTCAACGGATGAATCGAGATGGTATCGTTATACATGAGATGTTCAACAGGCGAATCGAGATGCTATCAGTATACATGAGATGTTAATGCTATCATTGTACATAAGATGTTGAACGAAAGAGTCGAGATGGTATCGTTCTACATAAGATATTCACCGTAGGAGTAGAGATGGTATCGTTGTACATGAGATGTTTAACGGATGAGTCGAGATGGTATCGTTCTACATGAGATGTTCAACGGAGGAGTCGAGATGGTATCGTTGTACGTGAGATGTTCAACGGAGGAGTCGAGATGGTATCGTTGTACATGAGATGTTCAACGGAGGATTCAAGATGGTATCATTGTACATGATATGTTTAACGGATGAGTCGAGATGGTATCGTTATACATGAGATGTTTAACGGATGAGTATGTGATCGTTGCACATTAGATGTTTAACAGATGAGTCGAGATGCTATGTTGGCGGGAAGACTCACCACCAAAAACTCCCGCCAAAACCTGGTCAACTATTATCCTTACAAAATTGGCGCCAAGAGTTCCTACCAAAAGCACTATTTTTTTACCATAAAAGCATATATTATCCTCACAACCACCAACACACACACTGTTATTATGAAGATGGTGCCATATGAAGCTTTTGCGTGTCGTTGTGGAGCCGGAGATGTAATTTTGCGAGAATCGTATAAACCTAAAACCCGTTATAACACCCCGTGTTTTAGGGCCATTGACGTCGTCAATAAATTCACTAAGTATTTTTAGTATTGTTCGTGTTTGCTTTTAATCGTAATCGTTAAGTTAAATCGCGTAAGCTAAAAATGATCATTCAATGTAAACGGGCATCAACGATTAAAATTGTTTACATCAAGCAAAGTGTTAAGTAAATAATTTTGAGGATAATTATTAATTTTTGTTCATTAATTTTATTGGTTACGTAAATTGTTTACGATTCGCGATAAAATACGGTTTAGCATACCCGGAAACCACCAAAACTTCTACGCCTTCAACAAATACCACAATTGTACCACAACTCAAAAATTATAAAAATATATCATGTATATACATATATGGCCGGATATAGGTGGATTTATGCAAAGAAATATCACAAAAATTCATCACATGGTCTTTTGTACATCTCTACACATTAAATCAAGCCATACTTCCCATACTTTTGACCAATGGCTCCCTAAAAACCCTCATGTCTTTAGACTTTCTTACAAGTTTCTTTGACTAGCATATGACTTATATAACTCTTACAACTAGAAAGAGAAACACTTACACTTCATTTTACTTAGTAAAATTTCACACAACTCTCTTTTTCTCTCTTGCATAAGCCACGACAACAAACCCCCCTTTTATAAAATCCATAGCTTGATTTTCCAAGACCATACAAGCATTCACACATCATTCCTATGATAACCTAAGGTGTTTTGAATGGTTGGTTAAAGGTTTACAAGTATTGAAGCAAGAAAAGCAAGATTAGCGATTCTAAAAAAAAAAAATTTTTGAAAAAAAAAAAAAAAAAATTTTTAGTATTAATTTAATTGGAATTAGGGTTTTCAAGTTGTGCAAGCTTTGGTTTATCATCTAAACTAGGGTTTAGATATTGTGGTTCATCATATTAAATCATATTAAGGTCATCTAAAACCCATTATGTCTTTACATTTATCATTTTATGTGTATATATGTTCTATTTAGCAAAATCACCATTTATGACTTTTAAACATGTAAAATGGAATTTTACTTGTGATTATGGTTTTGTACACTTTTCATATGTTATGTGATTGGTAATATCATAATATAATGGGATTATAAGTATTGTAACAAAGTTGGGGTTTAAGTGTAAAAATGTATATGATAAACTAGTAAGTAATAGTTACATAAAAAGTTTATGATTTAATAGCCTTGTTAAGAACTTGTTAACTTGGACAAATGGACAAATGATGGACCTATGGACACTAATATATATGTAATACATATGATATATTTGGTTATAAAAGGCTTGTGGTAAGTTACTAAGTTGAAAAGTATATAAAACAACTTATATAAACAAGTATACGCATTGATTTCAAAGGGGCTGTTTTGGTTCGTGTATGGTGACAGTCACATTATGTTCTATAAAGATAGTACGTCTCATGACGATTCTAAAAAGGTAAGAAACTCAAAAAACCGATTAATAACGAAAAAGATACGTAGTTTACGAGTTTTACGATAATAACCGGAGTTATAAAAGATTTTTTATAAAAACTTGTTATAAAAATTCTACAAACCGAGGTTTGATATTTTTATTAAATCACACATATTTTTAGGATTCCAAAACAATAAGAAACGTAATTTTTCAATTAAAAACGAAGAAGTTATGAATTACGCGAGTTTATATACTTAAAATGTATAAAAATACTTTTATAAAACTATTTTTATAAAAGTTACTGTTCATTTCAGGAACATTTGTTTTTTTAAACCTCATGAATAAATAGAACTTTCAATTACGAGATCGTGCTCGAAAGAATTACTAAAAACGGAGATAAAACGAATAAAATACGGCGTTTACGATAATTAAAGTTTATAAAAGTAATTTTATAAACTATGAAAAGTAATATTTACTATTCATCAGCAAACCCAAATGTATAAAATGTGATAATTTTGATACACCTTTCAATTTCAAAGACGTGCTCGAAGGAATCGCTAAAATCGGGTTTAAAACGAATAAGTTATTACATTTATGGGTTTTACGACAACTAAAACTATAAAATAACTTTATAACTGGGTGAACAGTAAAAAGTACTGTTCACCAGAGGACATGAAATACAAAAATGTCATAATTTGATACGTCGTCTTAATACGAAAGCGTGGACATAAGAAACGCAAGAAACGGACTTGAAACGTGAAAGTTATGTCACTTTTACCAAAGGTATATTTATAAACGCTTTAACTTTATAAATATGATTTCACTAAAACAATTAGATGGTGATTGGCTATATATAATTATATATGGTAGTAGTTACCCAATGTGATTAGTACTTATACGACCTATTTTGGATTAGGTTGCACTCGATCATTACCGTGACGCATTTTCTGTGATACACTTGATATTCGCTCACTCAAGGTGAGTTCATAGCCCCACGTTTTACATGATTTGTTTTATAAGTTTTTAGGGTGAGAAACATGCACTGTTTTATAATTGGACATAAGTGGATAAGTTTTACATCATGATTACGTGTTGCCTAAGTAGTGATAACCCTAGTTGAGCCCATTATCATCAACTGTCAATTACTGGATTATGAGTGCGAATGTTATGAATAGATCTATTGGGATTGACATCCCCATTCAGCTGATTAGCTATCACTGGGCAAACAAACGTATACCATGTCGAACATAGGATGTTGCGGGTTAGAACATCATCACGGGCACTGTAGGCCATTTATATGGTATTCATTTATGTCGAGCTTCAGTGTCATGAGCTTAGAGCAACGTAATTACATTTATATGATGTCTGCATCTGTTGCATTATCATACACTTGGGAAATCTTGTGGTCCTACAATATACGATTTATCAAACCTATGAATTCACCAACATTATTGTTGACGTTTTAAAGCAATGTTTTTCAGGAGGTCAATAAGCACGAGGTGCAAGGGATACATTGGTGGTTTTGATTTGGATATCATGCATTAAAGATTTTGTCGCATTACATTTTGTATATCTGTTATGGGCTAGAAATCTTTGTATTTTGAACAAGTGAACAAGTGAAGCTTCGGGCTTATGTAACAAATACTTTGTTAAATCCAATGTATCGGTTTTAAACGACTTTTTGGTCGTTCTATATATATCTTGTGTTATTGATCTATGAAGTAACACGCCCCGGACCCTTATTCCGCTGCGACCCAATTTGGGGGTGTTACAGATTGGTATCAAGAGCCAAGGTTATAGAGAACCAGGTCAAATGTTTTTGCTGGACTATAACCATTTTCAAACATTGCATTCATACAAAGGGATTTTCACGGGACATACATACATACACTAGTTGTTGCATTAGTTGGTTGGACTAGATGCATTCTTGATTGATATACATGTTATGATATAAATGTATATTACTATAAGAGTCTTATATTAAATACTAATATAAGCTATTTTGGATTTTCAGATACAGTCATGTCAGATTCAGATGAATCAAGGGTCACACACACGGAGATATCCAGTCCGTTTGAGGGCTTATCAGACATTGGATCACCAGGAGTTGTTGGACCTGAGCACGAGGGACTGCCCTGGATGCTAGATGACCCATATGTGCAGGTCGCCTAAGCCAAAAATAATGGAGCTAAGTGGGGGTTTTTATGTAGTTTTTGATAGTATAGGGTGTAGTTATGTGTGTATGTAAAAGGTGGTGAAGTGTTGGTTAATTTTATGTATGCATGCATGCAAGACCATGCAAGTTTATATAGTTTACGTAAAATAATGCAATGAAATGCATGCAACTTATAAAACATATCAGTAAGTATATTAATATGCTTACTATAAGTAGACTAAGCGTAGTCTAGAGTTGTTGAGCATCCAAAGACGTTTTTCATAGTTTGCAAGATCACTTCTCTGTTTTAGGTTATTTCATGTACATATACGTTCAAAGTAAAATAGTTCAGGTTTATGTTTAAATATTAACCTAGAAAATTGTCAATTGTCATAATATATAATGGAACAATAAGAAAAACAGCACATAGCAAACGACACTAGGGATAAACTATGTGTGGTTATCTTTTATTTCTTCTTGTCGAAAACAAAAAGAAGTGTTTAAGAGTAAAAATGATGATGAATGCATGCATGCTCCCCCTTGGCGGATGCTTCCCCTTGATGAGGGCGCCAAGTACTCTAGCTATAGTTTTGAAGCTATAAAAAATTAGTGAAATCTAGTTTCGTCCTTTGACGAGTATATACAAAAAGATGTATATAAGATGCAATGTATGAAAACTTGACGGATGATCCCCTTCGCTCTAGGGCGTCAAGATTAACCTATAAAACAAAAACAAAATTAGTGCAATAATAGCTTCTTTCGTGAACGAGCATGTCATATACAATAATAGTGTATTGACGACTCAATATGCATGATTTGATGGATAATCCCCCTTGTTCGAGGGTGTCAAGATGAATTGGAAAAAAAATTACTGCAAACTCCATCCTTGGATGAGTATGCCATATACAACAAAGTGTATATGCGTAAACCTTCAAAAGACAAAATGATCATTGCAAACTTCATCTGTAGACAAGTATGCCATATACAACAAAGTGTATATGATTGAACCTACAAAAGAAAAGTAATAATTGCAAACTTCATCCATAGATGAGTATGCCATATACAACAAAGTGTGTATGATTGACCCTACAAAAGAAAAATAATCATTGCCAACTTCGTCCTTAGACACGAATGTTATATACATTAACGTGTAGATGTGATTTTGAACCTACACAGAAAAGATTAGTGCAATATACACTTCGTCCTTTGACGAAGCTGTATATGCACGAAATAAAGAACCAACATCATATAATAAAGCGTCTCATGAAGTGTAGTCTTTTAATAGGAATTACAAACAATCTCCTAGAAGTAATTCAATGCCAAAAAGAAAATAATCCTACTACTTGCATCATCATTGTTGGTTTTGGTAGTGAGGTTGTTCAAGGTTGTAAGGATGTATTTAGGAATGAGACGTATTTCATTATGAAATTCACTAGGCTTTTGACAACATAGGCAAAGATGCTTGAGTGTCAGGATATGTGGATGGCCCGTTGATTCATAAAGAGGCATCAAGTTGGGCATAGGTTCGTGTTTTGTGAAAGGTGTGTCAACCTTCATGGGTTGTAGTGGTGGTGAGTTACTAGTAGGTTGTGGTTATGGTGGTGATAGAAAGTTTGATGGTGAATCTTCTTGTAAAGATGAATCCGTGGATGACTCAAGATTGATAAAAGTAAAAAGGTTTTTTGCTAAACCTGGCCTTTTTGGTTGATGAAGCACTTGAGGTGCTAGACATGGTGGCTTTGTGAGTGGTGAAAGAGGTGGCGAAAGATAGTGGTGATAATGCATGTAACTAACAAAGCATTTATATAGTGGTAAGAATGATTATGCACATACGAACCTTTAATGTTCTATCACCCATAGAAAAATATTAGGACCTAATCTCAAGTCCTAAAGTAAATCCCATTAAGCTTGATTATGCACATATAGTGGTAAGAATGATTATGCACGTATGAACCTTTAATGTTCAATATGCACAAATTTTATATATATGCAAATAATCCTAGCCATTTTTATACACTACTATAACTTGTGTAAACACTATATGTTTAAAAGTCTTTGTTAAGTGAATGTTTCATTTTAAGTTAATACCAATAGTGGTAACACATTTTAAGACTTGACCTATTATAATGATGATTGTGTCAAACAATATTTTTCAAAGTGATTGACTAGCTTACTTAGTTCTCATTCCTAAGCGAGTTATAAATTTTATAACATTTTACAAGGTGTTTGTAACACCCCCAAATTGGGTCGCAGCGGAATAAGGGTCCGGGGCGTGTTACTTCAAGATCAATAGCACAAGATAACGATTGCATGTCACGAGTCACGACTATAAAATGTTAAACACGTTGTTTTGGTGTTAGACGACTTAATGAGACCATACGAGTTACTAGTAAACCTTTCGGACCTAAATAAACCCAACCAAAAAGGCTAACACCCCTAACGGGCCTCTATCGAGCCCAACAAGGCCCAACGAGAGCTTATTAATAAGCCGCGGCTTATTAATAAGCCACTCAGGCTTAATCATCATGAGAAGTGCTCATTTGCTTCACATGGGGCTCCCGTCTTATTTAGAAACCCAGCCGAACCTTAAAGGGGCTTACTAGCCCATTTGCGAGCCCAACATAAGCCATAAGCTCACAATAAGCTTTAATAGCTTATCAGTAAAAATCTACGCAGCTTATACAAGTTAAAAGGGCTTACTAGACCCAAATAATGTTAATGGGCCGAGCCCTAACCCCTAGAACCCATTCGGGTTACTATCGGGCCTAATAGGCCCAACGGTGAGCTTATTAGCTTATCGAATAAGCTAAGTAAGCAACCGACCTCCAAAGTGCTTATTAGACCTAAATGAACTTATCGGACCCTAATGGACCCAACAAAACCCTTTAAAAACCTTACCGGGCCTTAACAGGCCCAAGACCGGCCCATTAGAGATGCTTATTAGCTTATTGACTTATTTGGAATAAGCTGATGAGAAAACAGTTGTTCGGATTAAATACAAGTTGGAAAAGCACTAGGAAAAACCTAAAAACTCTAAAAATAGATCTATTGGGATTGACATCCCTATTCGAGTGATTAGCTATCACTGGACAAACGAACGTGTACCATGTCGAACATAGGTTGTTGCCGGTTTGAAGCAATGTTTTTCATGAGGTCAATAAGCACGAGGTGCAAGGGATACATTGGTGGTTTTGATTTGGATATCATGCATTAAAGATTTTGTCGCATTACATTTTGTATATCTGTTATGGGCTAGAAATCTTTGTATTTTGAACAAGTGAACAAGTGAAGCTTCGGGCTTATGTAACAAATACTTTGTTAAATCCAATGTATCAGTTTTAAACGACTTTTTGGTCGTTCTATATATATCTTGTGTTATTGATCATTGAAGTAACACGCCCAGGACCCTTATTCTGTTGCGAGCTAATTTAAGGGTGTTACAGATTGGTATCAAGAACCAAGGTTATAGAGAACCAGGTCAAATGTTTTTTCTGGACTATAACCATTTTCAAACATTGCATTTATACAAAGGGGTTTGCACGGGACATATATACATACACTAGTTGTTACATTAGTTGATTAGACTAGATGCATTCATGATTGATATACATGTTATGATATAAATGTATATTACTATAAGGATCTTATATTAAATACTAATATAAGCTATTTTGGATTTTCAAATACAGTCATGTCAGATTCAGATGAATCCATGGTTACATACACAGAGGTGTCCAGTCCGTTTGAGGGCTTATCAGACATTGGATCACCAGGAGTTGTTGGACCTGAGCATGAGAGACTGTCCTGGATGCTAGATGACCCGTATGTGCAGGTCGCCTTACAGGCCCCGCCATCACCATACTACATACCTGGCCCCGAGGAGCCACATCACCACCCCTACCAGATTTTGTCCTAGAGCCGGTATATCCCAAGTAAATGCCGCAGGAGGACGAGGTGTTTCCGGCTGAGTAGCAGCCACTGCCTGCTGCTGCCTCACCCACAGCTCAGTATGTTCCGGAGTCTGATCCTGAGGAGGATCCTGTCGATTATCCTGCCAATGGAGGAGATGACGATGATGACGAGGATGAGTCATCAGAGGATGATGAGGATGATGATGTTGACATCGAGGCCGATGATGATGAGGAAGAGGAGGAGCACCCAACTCCTGCTGACTCTACAGCTGTTGCTTTACCAGCTGCCGATCAGGCCCTATCTGCGGAGGAGACATAGCCGTTTGAGACTGATGAGTCTGCGGCCACACCACCACCACACCCTGCATATCGCGTTACAACTAGGATTTCTATTCCAGCTCCAGTACCTACACCAGTATGGTCTGATGTAGAGGTTGCCAGACTTCTCGCTATATCTACTCCACCATCATCATTGCTCTCCCCATTGTCATCACCACTTCCCCAGATACCTTCTCCACCACTACCAGTATCACCACCACTACCTCAGATTCCCTCACCACCACTACTAGTATCACCACCACTACCTCAGATTCCCTTACCACCACTACCAGTATCATCACCAGTACCTGTGTTATCTCCATCAACACCTGCTAGTCCTATTCGTTCGTTGGGCTATCGAGCTACGATGATCTGGCTGAGAGCCGAGGCTGCATCTACTTCCCATTCACTACCATTACCACCACCCATCATACTCTCCCACACCAGACCAGATGCACCATCATCAGGGACACCACCTTTGCATTTACTCTCTACTGACCGTAGAGCAGACCGACCCGAGGTTACCTTACCACCTCAGAAGAGGTTAGGTATCGCTCTTGGTCCTAGATACGAGGTCGGAGAGAGCTCGTCTGCTGCTGCTGCTAGACCGGCTGGAGGTCTTAGGGCAGACTATGGTTTTGTTGCCACCATGGATAGGGAGATCAGGCGTGATCTAGAGAGAGATGTTGGATATGGGATCACCGACTCTTGGGATGAGATAGTTGAGGCCATGCAGGGGACACCAGTAGTTACCGATGTGGCAGAGTTTAGCCAGAGGATGACAGAGTTTGAGACTAGGGTTAGGCGGGACACAGACGAGGTTTATACGAGGTTGGATGATGAGCAGACTGGGCGACAACTATTGGCTGGTCGGCTCAACATGTTGTTTAGGGATAGGCGTGCACATGCACGTACTGCTAGACTCATGGAGACTGAGGCTAGGATGTCCCGAGAGGCTTGGGGACGATCCATGGACGCGAGTGACCTTGCTCGTGCAGAGGTTATGTCGCTACGTACCACAGTGTTAGCTCAGCAGTCAGAGATTAGAGAGTTACAGTCAGCGGACCGTAGGAGACAGACGGTGATTACAGAGATGCTGGCGGCAGATCACAGGAGGCAGAAGCAGTTCACAGAGGCACTGAAGCTGATAAAGAGACTTCAGACTCAGATGACAGAGTTTGAGAGACAGCAGGGACCCGCCAAAGGTCCTGCACAGCCAGATGCACCAGAGGAGGCTGGTACCACAGCCTACTAAATATTACGG
>BQNB010037845.1:0-26979 GCA_026074375.1 Tanacetum coccineum | reverse complement strand
AAGAATAGTAAGGATAAAGGGTGTAAAGAAAGAAGCCCTCCATACACTTAGGTAGAGACCGGGTCAATACATATGCTGCCAGAATTACTAAGATGATTGTTGACATTAAAGACCGACATCTTGGACCCAGTGATGCAATGCACAACCCTCCCTAGCCACTCAGAATCTCTTAAAATATTTCTGTTTCATTTCTCACGGAGACTAAACACGTAATCTATTAACTTTCTCACTCTGAGTTAGTTGATATTGAAAAGGTGGCAGTCAGCTCCAGCCTTCGATCACTAAAACCAAAATGCACTTTCGAGTCTAGAGCTAAGAGATCATCAATTAATCTCGTTAGGACACTTTGCCAATTCTCTTGTCTTTCACACACTATGGAAACAAGTCTATCCTAAGAGTCCTACGCATTATCCTTGTGATATTACCAGAACATCCGAGCGAAACGAAGGTTTTTCACAATGAAGATGGAAATCCTGCTAGAGCCAACATCAAACAAGCTCTTGGTAGGTGACTTGTGCGATTCTACTAGAATCAACCTTGTGTCAACTGGAAAGAAACGATGGTGCGATTCTGAGTGAATCAAACTTGTTCCAGTATAAGAATTAACGGTTATTGATCATTTGACAAACAATCAAAACTCTCGAAGTGTTACAAAATATTTTCATAAGAAACACTTAGACTAATTTTTCAAATCAATTTTCTCTTTATTGCTAACTGTTTCATAACAGGATAATTTAAAGATGGAGATGTAGATGGAAATTCCCAGTTCCAAGAATATCAAGTGAATAACCGAATGCTTAGACATGACCTACACTTGTTATGAAGTTATGAAAGACCTCATAAAGGTGTCAAAGCTTCCGTAAACTCTAATATCGTTATAGTCTCCCTCCCTTTAAAGAAATTTCGTCCCAAGATTTAGTTGGATGACGGGGTGATGTTTAAAAACAGATATGGATACTTGGCACGAATTTGATCTTCGGGTTCCCACGTAAATTATGGTCCTCTTTTAGAGTTCCATCTTACTTTGACTATAAGAATACGACTTTGTTTCAGTTGCTTGACTTCTCGATCCATGATCTCTGACCTCCCTTAGGGGGAGATTGTTAGATATTAGAAAAGACTTCGGCACCCGTGTATTGTACTATTTATTTATAGCTCGTAGTTTATAGTTATAGTACGTTTTTCGGTTTTAAGTCGGGTACGAATACCCGGTATATTGTAAGTACTATATATAGCATCTTCCAACTTTGGAAGAGGTAAGCTAGTTATTATTTCCATTTCAAAGAAACACTTTCTCTCTCTAGAATATTCTCTCTCAAGTGTTTCTCTCTCTAGAAACTAGCCAAATCCAAGAATCGACCCCGTGTTATGATATAGGATATACCACAGGTTGAAGCAAAGGCGCTCCCCACCAATGACGCCTGAGTAGTTTGCAAATTTCTTAAATCTCTCTTTGCTAGATTCGGTGCCCCTCGAGCCATCATCAGTGATCGTGGAACACATTTTTGCAATGACCAGTTTGTAAAGGTCATGCTTAAATATGGAGTCACTCATCGTCTCTCCACCGCGTATCACCCACAAAAAAATGGGCAGGTTGAAGTATCGAATCATGGCTTAAAAAGAATTCTTGAAAGGACAGTGGGCGAAAATCGTGCCTCTTGGTTGGACAAACTGGATGACGCTCTCTGGGCCTTCCGTACAGCGTACAAAACACCCATCGGGTGCACTCCGTACAAGCTTGTATATGGAAAGGCATGTCATCTGCCGATTGAGTTAGAGCACAAAGCCTACTGGGCCCTTAAGCATGCAAACTTTGATCTCAAGACCGCAGGAGATCAACGCAAAGTTCAACTTAATGAATTAAATGAACTGCGTGATCAAGCCTATGAAAATTCTTTGATTTACAAAGAGAAAACTAAGAGGATCCATGACGCAAAGATCAAAAACCGCGTTTTCAACGTCGGTGATCAAGTCCTCCTCTTTAACTCAAGATTGAAAATTTTCTCCGGCAAGTTGAAATCCCGCTGGTCAGGACCATTTACCATTGTTCAAGTCTTTCCGTATGGCACCGTTGAGTTATCCCAAAACTCCGGGCCAAACTTCAAAGTAAATGGTCATCGTCTTAAGCACTATTTTGGAGGGGATGTCCCTGCTATGGATATCCCGGATCTCCAAACCTTCCCTAAGGATAATTAAATTCAGGGATTGGGTCAAGCTAAGTGACCCTAAACAAGCGCTTCGTGGGAGGCACCCCATGCTTATCCTAGTTTATCCGTAGTAGTAGTATGCTAGCTTAGTAGTAATGAATAAGTGTTTAGTTGTTGTGAGGAGGCTTGCCTCTTTCCTTTTCCATGTTTTGTGTTTTGTGCTGTATTGTCCAGGATTGCCCGGATTTTGAAGCCTCTCGTGCTCGCGGTTTTTGTCCTTCGATCACAAGAGCTTCAAATCCTCAGCTTCATTTTGGGAATCCGATATCCAAATCTTATCGACTAACGTTTATCTTTAGCATAATTCATAAACGGCTTAGGATTTACGTAGAAACCCTTCGTACAAACATTGAGGACAATGTTTCATTCTAGTATGTGAGGGATCTTCGATTTGATTATGCATGCAGCCGTTGTTTTCGCGTATCCTTTGTTACACCAAAAATTTCAAAAAAATGAAAAAAATATAAAAGTTCAGAAAAATAAATAAAGTGGTTTATGTAACCAATTTTGACTTTCTTGCTGAGTAGAATAAGAGTAATTTGACTCGATAGAGCGTGTTGAGCTCTGCTTGTTCCTAAACTTTAGGTAAGCGTTGCGAATATTCGCGAAGACAAAAAATGATAGTTGTTAAGTATGATTTGATGCTTAAACAAGGTTATTTGGAAAGTCCTTCGAAATCATGTGTGTAATGTGTCGCTTTTTCTCCATAGCTCTTAAACCTGATTAATATACGTGCTACTTTTGGAGATTAAACTTAAATCAATAATTTTTATGTAGTATATAGCAAAAACTTTAGCCTTAGTTCAAATTTATACTTGAATTTTTCAAAAAGACGTCTTGTCATATATATAAAAAAAAGTTTCTTTAAAAAAAATGAAATGAAAAAATGTAATAAATATAAACTGTGGGCTGATAAAAGTTTGATGTATCTTGCCGGCTCACAACCGATGTTGCAGCCTTCTAAAGAAAGCCCATAGTAAGAATAATAATCCGAGACTGATAAAAGTTTGCTGCATCTTGCCGGCTCACAACCGATGTTGCAGCCTTCTAAAAGGTCGAGGGTTACAATTGCATCAATGTTTAATATTAAGTGTTAATAAATAAAAGATCTCTTTTTGTTAAATTCAAATATGCTTTTGAACTTTGGCTATTCTATTTTATAAGCTATGTGTATACAAGAAATCTGAGAGTTTTTGAAACCTAAGGTCCGTGAGTCCCGATACTAGTCTTTGTGGGGTGTCAAAAGCCTGGTCACTTAACCGCAAGGTTGGGATGTGCCGAGACGAAAGTCGCTACATGGGATGATCTCGCCTTCAAACTCATTATTCTCGGGTAAAACATAGAATTTTGCAAAACATTGATCCAAAGTTGAAATTCAAAATAGCACATACACTTAAGATATAATAATTGTCGGGAGTGAAAAGTTTACAAGTTGCAAATATGAGTAGTGTTAGCATCTTAACTCATAATTAATGGTGATTTTGTTTTAAGCTTGGTTTGGAGCAAGTGAAAAGTCGGGAACGATGAATTTATCCTTTTTGGGGCATTCTCGGATCGAAATGCATCTTGTTCTATGATCCCTAAAAGTTATGAAAATAAGAAAGCAAACGGTTAGTTGTTGCATTCACATGAAACTAAAAAAAATGATAGAAAAAGAATATACAAAAAATATGTGTAGGAATAAGTGTATATATTTAAAAATGGTAAAGACGGGGCTTTTCGAAACTTATGAGTCTTTAATTCCCTTGACAAACGCTTAGCTACTTTTCGAGGTTATTAGTCGAGGGGGATCGAGATTCTTAGTTTTCTAAGTGCTTACTTCATAGCATTGCGTGAGGACACGGCAATGTCTTAGTATGGGGGATTTTGGTATGCGTTTAATTACACATACCTTTCACCATTAAAATCGGACTTAAATGACAAAAAACGTACCAAAAATACATTGTATTTGTATGTTTTCACTTGTTTTGTGCAGGAAACGGATATCCGACAAAAGGACGAAAAATCAAGCAAAAACGGACAAAACCGAGCACGGAATGGAAAAGCGTGGAAAAGCCAAAGTCAAATCAAAGCCAAAGTCAACCCCGACAAAGTCAAAGCCAAGAAGTCATCAAGTCAAAGAAAATACAACTTTAGGGACCAAATTTGCCAAATCCTAAAGTTGTATAACAAGGATAAAAAGCTACAAGGACTGAAGTTGTAAAGATGCCATATATAACTTTAGGGGGCCATTTCTGCCAAACCCCTAAAGTTATATAACAAAAGGACCATGCATGATATAACCCTTATAACTAGGGGTGTAAACGAGACGAGACAACTCGCGAGTTACTCGAGATCGACTCGTAAACTACTCGAAATCGACTCGATCTAAACGAGTCGAGCTCGAGCTCGAGCTACTCGAGTATATTTTCGAGTCGAGTTCGAGCTTCATAATACTCGGCTCGTGAAGCTCGCGAGCCTTATCGAGCTTCATAAATCGAGTCGAGTCGAGCTTCATATGGCGAGTATTTATCGAGTTCGAGCATGAAATGTGGAAATAATCGAGCTCGAGTCGAGTTTCGAGCTCGAGTTTTATATAACGAGTCGAGCTCGAGCTCGAAATATAAAGCTCGGCCGAGCTCGAGCCGAGTTTCGAGCTCAAGTTTTAGTATTCGAGTCGAGCTCGAGCTTGGCAGTACTCGGCTCGACTCGGCTCGTTTAACCCTTGGGGGCTAATTCTGGTTAACCCCCAAACTTATAACACCACATGGACTAACTTTGCAAAACCTCAATATACTTTGAGGGGGCATTTTTGCCATCCCCCAAAGTTGAATCCACCATAAGGACTTCACGTGTAAATTATACATCACACATTCAGGGACCAAAGTTGCCTTAACCTTAAACTTCACCCCTGTTATACACAACAAATTTTCCCGCCCAAACCAAACTCTACTATTCACGCTTCCTTTTTCCCCCCTCTACATGTGCACTCCAAGCACAAAAATGTCACTCTTCTAATCACCCACACCCATCAAGCAAAAAGGACACGTTGGCAATCCCACAAATGCTTATTGGACACGGAATGGGACAAATACATCAACGGGTATGATGAAAAAACTTGGGGACAAAGGCAATTTGATGGCTAAGATGAGCTTAGGGTTTCACTCTCACAACAAACACACTTGTGTTTCTGTCTCAGCAAAGAAACACAACTGGAAGAAGACAAAGATTGAAGAGAGGGCAAGCACTTAGTCGTTTTTGTATAAATAGGATGTCTTGTAAGCCATTTGGAATATCTAGTTTTTTTACTTAGTTTTCACCTAGTTAGTTTTCCAAGCAAATTTAGTTCTTAATTTTCCTTGTAATGTTTTCAAGTTAATGAAATTTAAAAGTTTCTTAAATCTGTTTAGTTCTTATCCTCTTAAGTGTTCACTTATGTTCATAAGCTAATATAAGCTCTCCATTTAAAGCTATTTTATACGTGCTTTTTACTTAGAAAATATATACCAGTTAAGAAAATCTGTAAAAGAAGAATTACCTCAAAATTACCACAGCTTAATATTTGGATGATAAGCCAAAAAAGGAAGGGCTTATGGACTCTCACTAGCTTGTTTTATACAAGCTAGAGCTTGTAGAATCTTTTTATCACCCTTGTTTTGAGCAAAGGGTATTGTAAGTCCTTATTTACATTTTTGCTTATTTACTGTAGCAACTGCTTATTACTGCTTATTTTACTGTTCTTTCTGCTTATTTATGCTTTGTTAAGCTTATTTGTTCTTTGATAATGCTTTAATATTCTTTGTTTAAGTTTTTGCTCATAATTGTCATTTATGTGCTCATAATGCTTATTGCTTATTTGATTAAATTAGTGCTTCTATTTGTTCTAAGTTTGCTTATTTTAACTTAAATGTGCTTATTTGTCTGCTGTTTTAACAAACTTCTGCTTAATTCTTTCAAAAATAGTCTAAAAATTGATTTCAAGAATTAAGGGAGTGTTTAGGTTAAGGGTACAAAACGGGTCATATTGGTTAAAAATAGTTTGGGTCATTTGGCCAACTTTGTCAGGGATTTTTAGTCGTAATAAGTGTTTACAGTTTTTTTTGTTCTAAAGTTGTTTTAGAAGCTTTTTCTTATAAGTTGTATACATCTGTCTGGAATCAAACAGTTTTATATACCTTATTAGCTTAAGCTTGGTTTAGCTACTTATTTTTGTGTCTTTCATACATGTTTAGGTGTCTAAATTAAGTAGTATAAGTGTCCAATAGTGTGCTGTTAGTTTTATAACCTTTTGTCAAAAATTGTTAAGTGTTGAAAAAGGAAGAAAATGCTTTTTCATCTGCTTATTGTGGCTTATTGTGAAATTTAAAATGCTTTTTGATTGCTGGTATTTGTTCTTTTAAGTATAAGCTTAATCTGTTTTAAACTTAGAAGTCCATAAGGATCTGTTTGATAGCTTATTTTTAAGCTAGAAAGTCCCTTTTGTATTTTTTGCTTAACAGTACTAAAACTTAAAGCTGCAGTACTAACCCTCTAAGTTAGTACTTCTGAGTTTCTCTTGCTTAATTTAGCTTATTTGCTTGTTGAATTTGCTTATTTTGTGTTCCATTTAGCTTATTAGGTTAGTCTTAGCTAAATTTAGCTTATTTACTTTTGTGTAGAGCTTATTTGAGCTCATTTGCCTTTTTAGAGTAAATTTTAAGTGTTTAGTAGTTTTTTAGCTTATTTGCCATTCTAGCTTATTTTAGTTTCTAATTTTTGTTCTTAAGTGCTTATTAGAGAGTGCTTATTGTCTGTCTTAGCTTATATTAAGTTTTCATTTGCTTATTCTGCTTAGTAGCCAAAACAGTTAAGGATTTTTTCTTAGGACTTAGTGTAAATTTAGCTTAACTGCTTCTTTCTTTCAGCTTATTACGTGCTTATTTGTTAGATATAAAATTTTTTCTTTTTTTTAAAGTTGCTTAATTTTAGCTTTTTCAAAAAGTTGTAAAAAAATGAGAAATAAAAGTGTTGGGATTAGGGGAGACCCCGAGTGAGCAAGACTCGAACTCGGGACCTCAACCCCATCTACCAACACTTTTATAACAACACCTCTACCGCTGTGTATAAAAATAAGCCTCATCGGTAGAGGTTTTTTGCTTTATTAAATATATAAGCCCATTTTTAGCCTTTAAGCCCACAGCCACTTTTAAGCTTATAACAGCTTATTTATAAGCTGTTTTTCCAGTTTTAGATTTTTCATAGGATCTTTATAGTTTAACTTATTTTTCCTAAATTTTTCAGAATTTTTTATAATCGTTTAGTATTTTTTATCATTTATTTTCTTTTAATCTGTTTTTTAATTATAATAAATTAAATAAAAATCAAAAAAATATTTTTCTTTTTAGAAAATTTTATTTATAGTCTCACTTAGGAAAATAGAAATCTTTCGTTGGTCGTTTTTGCAAAATTTTACTTTTTAACGGGTTTCGACCCCGTTTTTGTTTTCTCATTTTTGAGCTCGTTTTAGCTCCGTTTTTAGTCTAGTCTTTTTTATTCTTCATTTTAGTCACCGTAGAGTAGATATAAGTAATAAAATCTTGTAGGGTTAATTTTTAAGGAATTAGGTTTTTGACTCCTTTGTTCGGGCTCTGCTCTCGTTTTTTAGTTTTATTCCTTTATTTCTTAGGTTTTTCTAATTGTTTTTGCATTTAGTAGATATTTAGGTTTCTAATCCTCTTGATCATTAATATCATTCAAATTCTAACTTTCCGACTGTACCGATTTTCAAGTCAGCCTCGTTGGGGATAAACGACCCGGACATATCATACTCCTCGGATTTTATTGATTTTTTCTTTCTTTAAACTTTTCAAGGGCAACTTGAAGAATTGTTTTAGGGGGTTATATAAGGTAGTAGTATAATTTAATATATAAGTTTTTAATTCACAAAAAAAAGAATTAATCACATACTTTGACTTTTTCTCACTTCCTTAACAAAAATGTATTTTTATAAATCACATGTATTCCTTCACATGTACATAGTCAACACTTCCTCTATACAATCCTTCAACCCATTCCTCTTAATCACTTGTTTACCCTTCTTACCCAATAAGTGATTTCATCTCTTCCACACACTCTCCAAACATCTTCTTCCTAAACAATCCCATAATCACACTTGTCTAATCTTTCCTTCCTTATTGGCAATGTGATTATTAATCCAAATCAATCCTTTGATTTAATCTATATCTTCATCTTCTTCGTCATTCATCTTCAAACATTTCATACACATAAACCTTCACAAAATAAACCTCAAACCTTATCCTCAACAATGTCAACTGATGTGTCGTTGTGTAGGTGTTATTTATGTATCAAGTTTTACTATTTATTTTATGCCGACTTTACCTAAAACAACACTTTACGGGTAGTTTAGTATTTTAGTGCAACGATCAGATGTAGCTTCAGCTTCGTGGTAAGTGTTTTAGGGTGTCAATCACTGAGAGTGGAAGTTAGCTTTTGATTCTACCGGTATTTTATTTATCTAGGTTTAGTACTAATCTAACCTAATTATTCTAATTAAATATAATTAAACCTAAACTAACGCAAAAGGAGAAGTTCAGCCCCATGCTGAGACTTGGCACGAGTTTTAGTTTATAATTTATCCCAAGTGATGACAAATACTCACAAAAATGATCATTAACAAAAGATTGGGAAGCAAGTCAAATCTGAGGAAAACGTATTAGCCAGTTTAATATAATAATATGCCTTGATTGTCTATTCGTGCAATGATTGTATTAATTCGTTGGTGGTATATCATTCCAAAGTTAGGTGGATCTTCTCCCTAGACTCGAGGTTTGTCGCTAGTTAATCCTGTCATAATTAACCTAAACCCGCATAAAGCTCACACCGTTGATTATAATCTATCTAGGAAACTATATTGGTGGTTATATTGAATCCTAGCTCATGGAGGCTTTACCAACTTATTGCTTAATGGAAATTCATATACTAGTAGTCCACACCCACTTAACTACCTATGGAAACAGGACGTTATGTGTAATCCTAAGTCACCGGCTTAGTCTACCTATCCACTTAACCATAGATCGAAACAGGGCTTTCTATTGGTGATCCTATTATTCTAGCTATATGAATAAGCGTTATATGTTTCTATCCCGGACTCTTAGCCTACGCCCAAACAACACCGAAGTTGCAGTGCATTAAATATGTAGGACTAGACCCAGTTGAATGATAGGGGAACAACACATTAATTAATCACATAACACGGGTTTAAGGAATGATAAAACAATAATCCAAAAACATTACAACGAATAAGGAATAATCGATATAAAGACAAATCAAAACATTATATTATCATAAACATGGCTAATACCTAAAGGTATTAGCCGATAGTCATTGTAACAATACACGAAATCATAGATGAACGATTAAACATAATGCTAACCGAACGCGTATAGTGGAGTGTAGAGATTACAAGAGTTTTCCCATCGATTAGACCACTTTATAGGACCTTCATGGCTTCATAGATCTTCTGAAAATCGGACTTGGTGGTAAAAAGCATACCCTAAATCGTATTTAGGATTTGGTATTTATAGACTCTAAAAATTGGTCGATACGGCGTATTGGAACTCAATACGGTGTATCAGGGTTGCTTGGCGTGGGCTCAAGAATAAAATATTCTAGAATTTTCTTGAGCTAGTATGGATACGGCGTATCCGACTCCTGGATACGGCGTATCGAGCACCTCCGGTACGGTGTATCTGACTTCTTGGGTACGGCGTATTGAGCTACTCCGGTACGGTGTATTGTACATCTTGGGTACGGCGTATTGAGCTTCTTGGGTACGGCGTATTGAGCTTCTTGGGTACGGAGTATTGGCTGAAAGTGTATTTTTCTTGATATTTGACCAAAGTATAATATATGACGTATATACTGATGTGGATACGGCGTATTCTTCAAAGTCAGGCAATGGTCTTAAGTTCTTCAAAGTCTTTAGATACGGAGTATGCTTCGAGAAAGATACGGCATATTGATGTCAGAATCAGTGACTTTCTCAAACTCTTCGTTTATGCTTCAAAACACGTCATTTTCTTCGTCTTTTGCCAAATGCTCGATACTTACTGCAAATCTCAAATATAAATGATTAAGTAACAATTCTTTGCAATAATTATACAAAAAAGGTTATTTACATGGGATAAATGATGCTATAAAATAGACGTTATTTGATGTCATCAAATATCCCCCCACTTGAATCCTACTTGTCCTTAAGTAGCCTTTAGAAGTTTACAAAAATGTATCCCTAAGGATATTTTTCGTTAAGCATTTATTTGATCTATTACAAGTACACAACCAAACACCTCACGAAATAGGAAGATGAAAACACTCAAATCACTCAACTAATCTATGTGGTAACATGTAACTAACTCGCTCAATTGCTCGGTCGTAACGAGTATTCTATCATAAGCTTGGCAAGGATACACATCTCCACCGCTAAAGCTAAGGAGTAACAAGTTTATAAAGGTAAATATACGTTTATGTGAGAAGGCTTAGGGTTGATTACTCTAACTAATCTTTATCGATACCAATATCCCAGGAGGGCGACAAAGACCACACATACACACCCATAACGACGGGATAGACACATGTGATTGCTCACTCCCACCTCGAATAAGCTAAAGAGTAGGAATAGTAGAGTAATATAGGGTATGGATCTTCTAACTTTCACCAATAGTAATAAACCAACAAGGCAGCTGAGACATGCATACATGGCTATAACGACGGAATAGACATACATGCTCGATCACATCCTCATTCGCGTAAAACCCATGGTTAATGATTAGGAAAGGGAATTAAATTGTTGTTAAATAAAAGTTACGAAACAAATAGATTAAGTCTAAAATACAAGTTGCTAGACACTTTTTTCCCTGACCGTTACCATGATAAAGACACAACTATTTACAACGTCTTGATCATAGATAAAAAACAACAACCTATGTTGGCGTTCCCATAACAGTCAACTTCCCAATCATCCCATACTTAACATACTTTACAAGGTAAGTGATGATATCTTCCACTTTATACAATATTCTACATCGTCGATTTGTATCAACGAATAATCGATCTTTCGTGTAATTCCTTCGGTAGTTGAGAAACGATTATCTTCAAACTTTCCTTCTCTTTTTTGTTGCAATTTTTATAATTTTTTTGCTAACACTATTATACGAAAGTCGGTGTGGTTTCACCATCTTCACGATCATAATAACTCTGGATAATTCCTTTGATAATTCTTCGTTCTTCGGACGTACCATTAATTGCGATGGTAGTAAAAATACATGAGTTTTGACTACAATATATATTCCCATTTGCTATGTGCAAATTTCTTCCAACCGTACCAAAATAGACACAAGACTCGGGAAATACAAAATTTACACTTTAAGCAACTAGCAATTGCAAAATAAACTTAATATAACAGGGTAGGCTAAGGTGTAAAGGTGTAACAAAACAAATAATTTGTGTAGTTCCTAAAGGATTGGCTCTACGGGTTGTTCTAGGGGTATCTTACTCTTAAAGTAAGAGTAAACAAAGGGTTTATACGGGGGTTAACTAACCAATATAGTTAGTTAATAAGCAACATGTAAAGGTGATTTGGGTGTAATCCTAAAATTTACCAATTTAAACAGGTTACTCCATCTAAATCCATAGTACTCATCATTGCGGTCTCAAGTGTTATACCAAGCCAAGTTCTAAAGTCTACTACATCACCGGCACACTCATATTTTATAGAATTTGGGCAAACATTTGGAAACGGATAAGGCTAAATTCTCACAATATCTAACAAGGGTTATTGTGTGCGGGTTATGTATCAAGTAATTTCACAAAAGTATGCTTAATTTTTTTTTTAAATTTGAGCATATTTTAAGAATTTTATTATGAAAATTAGGACAAGTAAACATTCTAATTCCCATCCCCCACTTGAATTATACAACGTCCTCGTTGTATAGATAAAACATTAAATACGGGAATTTAAAAAGAATTAGAATGAGAAACTCCCTTGATATTTGCTCGGTAGATTCTCCATGTAGATTTATTGAGCAAGAATTCATGTTGAATAGCTTTCTTGAAGTTTCAAGACTTCATCACTTCAAGATCTCCAGATTTGTAAATTCTCTACCAATATTCGTTGATATTTCTTTCATGAGGTCCTGTGTAAAAAATAGGAAAAATGTGTATTCCTATCTTGGTACCTATGGTTAATTTAAACTAAATACAGGTCAGTCTGATGAATACACCATATCATGTGCATGAATACGTCGTATTGCCAGAACTGACAATAATGTTTTTAAAGTGCATAAAAAGTAAAGACTGATAACGTCCAGACAATCAATACGTCGTATCCATAGGGTTTGGATACGCCGTATAGACACTCTGGGATGACAGACTTGATACAAAATTGAAAATTACATTTCGGGTTGTCTTTTGGCAAGCACTTTTGTTTTTGTGAGAGTCTTTAAGTTAGACTCCCTTCAGCCTCACGTTACACCATTCTCGAACTCGATAACTTCATCATCCTCTTTGTCAATGTTACCTCCGTAATATTTCTTCAATCGTTGTCCGTTGACCTTGAAGCTAACTCCGTCCCTGTCAGTGATTTCTATAGCCCCATGTGGATACACCGTTTTAACAGTGGTTGGACCGCTCCATTTCGATATAAGTTTTCCAGGGTACATCTTCAAATGAGAATTATAAAGTAGCACCTTGTCGCCTACCTTAAAATCTTTATCACCACGAAGTCTAGAATCATGCCATTTCTTGGTCTGTTCTTTGTAAATTCTAGTATTCTAACAGGCACCATCTCTCAATTCGGCTAACTCATTAAGCTGCATAAGACGACTTTCGCTAGCAAGCGTTAGATCTATATTATATTGTTTTAATGCCCAATGTTCTTTATGCTTGATTTCTATAGGTAAATGGCATACTTTACCATAAACTAGTCTGAAAGGTGTACACCCTGTTGGTGTTTTGTAGGCTGTCCTAAATGCCCATAATGCATCGTTAAGTTTTTCTGACCAACCTTTAGGATTGTACCCCACTGATCTCTCTAAAATACATTTAATAGCTCGATTGGTCACTTTAGTTTGTCCATTAGATTGAGGGTGATATGTCGTGGATAATTTGTGAGTCACACTGTATCTTTGTAAAGCTTTTTTAAGCTGAGAATTACAAAAATGTGTCCCTCTATCACTAATCAAAGCTTTAGGAACTCCAATCCTAGCAAATAACTGTCTTAAAAATTTAACCATAATGCGCGCATCATTCGTAGGTAATGCTTGAGCTTCAACCCATTTGGACACATAATCGACAGCCACTAATATGTATTTATTACCTCTAGATTCGAGAAACGGTCCCATAAAATCTAATCCCTAAACATCAAAGACTTCGCATACTTGAATGTTATTTTGAGGCATTTCGTTCCTTGAAGATATGTTCCCCGATCTTTGACATGCATCACATCGTCTTACGTACTCATTAGCATCCTTAAAGACACTAGGCCAATAGAATCCAGACTCGTAAACCTTTTTTGCGGTAACATTAGCACTATGATGCCCACCAGTAGGTCCCGAATGACAATGCGCCAAAATTTTGAGGGTTTCACTTCTATCTACACATCTTCTCATTATATTATATGCGCATAGTTTAAATGCATAAGTTTCCTCCTAGAAGTAAGTCTTGACTTGCGAGAAAAATCTCTTTCTTTTTTCAAAGGTCCATTTTGGGGGAACAACATTTCCAATAATATAGTTAACAAAATCCGCATACCATGATTCATCATTATTAAACTTGGATTTTAGCACCATTAAATGCTCATCGGAGAATTTATTAGCAATTTCCCTCTCAGTTAACACCTCCATATGTGGATTCTGAAACCTAGATAAATGATATGCCGCCAAGTCTTCTACTTCCTTAGGTTTCTCAAATACTTGACAATGGGTAGTGAAACTCCTAGGGTCTTTTTATTTTGATGGCAGTTCGTTGAGCAAGGCAGTTGAGCACCTTTCGTTCATTGTCTTCGTACAAGCTTCTTCAAGTCTTGATTTATTCGTCAGTAAACTCTTTAGATATTTAGCGGATTTTGGTATTTGCACTAGGGCTTCGATAAACAGAATATTAATATCGAGTTGTTTCAGATTCTCTAAAAAAATTTGTTGCAATGCTTCTTCTTTTTCTTTTCTCGCCCGGTTTGGGAAAGGAATAGATGATTGTTGTGGTTTTACCAATGGTTTAGTAGTCCTTTCATGAATACTTAAAGATTTATTTTCCACACAATCATCATGCGGCTTTTCCTACACATCTTGTTCAAATCTGGGTGGTTTGTTCTTGTTGATTCCAGTTTCATTAATTTTTTTTACTATGGGTGGCTTCAGACGTCATATTTCCTCCCCTAGTTGTCACTCCTTTTACTTTGTTTTTAGGAATCAAAACATTACTCACAACCTTTGACAATTCGTTTACCTTGATTTTCAGCTCACTCAATAAGTTGCTTTGTGTTTTTAATAAAAGATCATTAGTGGTTCTAAATTCTTTAATGAATATCTCCATCTCCTCGTGTTCACGTCTACCTTCATCAATGAATTTAACCAATATTTCTTCCATAGTTAACCTCCTCATAGGGTAATCGAACGGGTCAGGAGGTTCCCTAAAAATGGTACCGGAAAAGAAAGACATAATTCGAAGTAAAACTAATCTAGAAAACTAAACAAGAAAGCTAACTAAAACTGCTATTGTATCAGACAGTCGATACGTCGTATTTAGTAAACTGGATATGCCGTATCGATGTTTGATGTCGAATACGTTGTATTTACAAAAAATGGATACGTCGTATCAATAAATGACAGCAGACAGTAAAAAAACGAAACTAAATTTATACTAAAAAAATACCAATAAAAACAAGAAATTAAACAATCGCACTCCCCGAAAACAACGCTAAAAACTTGATGTGTCGTTGTAAGTAGGTATTTTATTTATCAAGTTTTACTATTTATTTTATGCCGACTATACCTAAAAACAACACTTTCACGGGCAGTGTACCCGGACGGTGGTAGTTTCGTGGTAAGTAGGGTGTCGTTCACTGAGAGTGAAAGTTAACTCTTAATTCTACCGGTATTTTATTTACCTAGGTTTAGTACTAATCTAATCTAATTATTATAATTAAATCTAATTAAACCTAAACTAATACAAAAGGTGGTTTTCAGCCTGAGAGACTGGCACGAGTTTAGTTCTAATTATCCTAAGGTGATGACAAATAACGCACACAAATGATTAACAAAAGATTGGGAAGCAGTAAAATCTGAGGAAAACGTATTAGCCAATTTAATCTAATAATATGCCTTGATTGTCTATTCGTGCAATGATTGTATTAATTCGTTGGTGGTATATCATTCCAAAGTTAGGTGGATCTTCTCCCTAGACTCGAGGTTTATTGCTAGTTAATCCTGTTACAGTTAACCTAAACCCGCATAAACCTCACACCGTTGATTATAATCTATCTAGGAAACTATATTGGTGGTTATATTGAATCCTAGCTCATGGAGGCTTTACCAACTTATTGCTTAATGGAAATTCATATACTAGTAGTCCACACCCACTTAACTACCTATGGAAACAGGATGTTATGTGTAATCCTAAGTCATCGGCTTATTCTACCTATCCACTTAACCATATATCGAAACAGGGCTTTCTATTGGTGATCCTTTTATTCTAGCTATATGAATAAGCGTTATATGTTTCTATCCCAGACTCTTAGCCTACGCCCAAACAACACCGAAATTGCAGCGCATTAAATATGTAGGACTAGACCCAGGTGAATGATAGGGAAAACACATAATTAAGCACATAAACAGGTATGAAATGATAAACATAATCAACATGCAACGAATAGAGAACAATCGATACAAAGACAAACCAAAACATTATATTATCATAAACATGGCTAATACCTAAAGGTATTAGCCGATAGTCATTGTAACAATACACGAAATCATAGATGAACGATTAAACATAATGCTAACCGAACGCGTATAGTGGAGTGTAGAGATTATAAGAGTTTTCCCATCAATTAGACCACTTTATAGGACCTTCATGGCTTCATAGATCTTCTAAAAATCGGACTTGGTGGTAAAAAGCATACTCTAAATCGTATTTAGGGTTTTGTATTTATAGACTCTGAAAATTGGTCAATACGGCATATTGAAAAGCTCAATACGGCATATTGGATTACTTGGCATTAGGGGTGTTCATTAAATGGGTTGACCCGAAAAACCGACCGATCCAAATAAAATTGGGTGAAATAGGTTTGGCTTATTTGGGTTTAGTTCCGATTTTTTGGTAGACCCGAAATACTATATGGTTTATTGGATTGGCTTTGGGCTCAAAAATCCTCATTCAGTTACCACCCGAACACCCGAGCTATAACAAAAGAGTATATATAATCTATTTATATTAATTATATATGACTTTTTGTAACATAGAAACCATTAATCATAAATTTGAGATGGTTGAGACTTTGGTATGTTACTCCAATTAGAGCTCTATTCCTTGAAGGTACTTCCGTCACAACCAAAATCACGCATAAAAATCATTCACTCTTTAATTGTCCATGATTTTCTTCCCCTATAAAATGGCATCCTCTAAGTCACAAATCATTGCACCACCAACACTCAAATCTTTGATCTCAACTGGGTTTTGGGTATTGTTATTGTCTCGATCTCAAGAGTTCAGGGTTGTAATTTTGATCCCGAAGCTTCGATATGGTTATGGTATGCTTTTTATGCAACATTTGTTAACTGTTAATTTCAGAACTTTATCATCTTTGCTTGATTTTAATTTTCAAGTTTATCAATTTATTACTTTATAGGTGTGCATCAATTATTTACTTTTTATTTTTAATTTTGAAAATTATTATGTCAAATCCTTGGTCTCATGTGTGTATTACTTGTACTATGTAGTTTATCATCTAATCTTTTTTGTTATTATGTCGATTCAATCAGAATGTGTTATTCGGCTACTAGTCAATATCGTATGAAATTTGTTCTTGTCATAGTAGAGCACTTAGGATCGCGATATTTGGGTTTTTGATGTTATATCAGTAGACCACTTCAAGTCTAATTGTCTAATATCCATACTTGAACCTGTTTTATGAAATTTGTTCTTGCCAACCCACCAAATATAGAAGACATGTTTTTGGAATGTAACACTAACTTACACTAGTAGTCTAGTACTACCTGATAAAAAAACTTGATCAAAACATGGTCAATTTAGAGCACATTACTGTATTGAAGCACCTTACTGTAAATATCATCAATATATAAATTACTCTTTAACGTTGCTTTTGAAGTGTTGTAGATTGAAGTCAGATGTTATGTATCTAATGACTAATAGATTTAAAACTTTTTTGACTTTCATTTTCAATTTGGCTTATTGTTTATAGTACCTGCTTTTTTTACTTTCATTTTTAACTTGGCTAATTATTTACTCTTTAGTATTGTTAATACTTAACATTGCCTAGCAAGTTTTTCGTAGATAAAAAGTTAACTAGTATTATTCTTGTTTCTTAAGGTTATCAAGAAGAACGTGAAGAACATGTGAATGTAGAGAATGTGGTGGAGTTAGAAAGCAACACAGAAGAGAAACCAAAGAAAACTAGAGCAACCCGTAAACGATCTTTGGTATTGGGTCATTATGAATCATTTCTCAATGACTAAGGAGAGCAAAAAAGTAAGTGCCGATATTATGCTAAGGAATACTGTTCAGACACCAAAATTCATGGAACAAGTACCTTGCGAGGTCATTTGAAATTTTTTCCCAAGTTTCCTGAAAACATGCTTGATGGTCAAACACAGCTATCAATTCAAAAGGGAGATGGCGATGATAGGAAAATGATTGCTAGGAAATTTAATCAGCAATCAATTAGGAGGTCGTTGGCTTACATGTTGATTGTAGATGAGCTTCCATTCAAGTTCGTGGAGGGAAAGGGCTTTAAGAAAAAAAAATTAATGCTACACAGCCATTATTTCATACTCTATCTAGAATTACCATGGCTAGAGATTGTCTAAAGCTTTATCTTGAAGAAAAGAAGAAAGTTGGTGTTATGCTTAGGGGTAATGTTGGTAGGATCTGTTTGACTACCGACACATGGACTTCTCTACAATGAATAAAATACATGTGTCTCACTGCTCATTATATCGATAATGAATGGGTTTTAAGGAAAAAAGTGTTGAACTTTTGCCCCATCTCTAGTCATTGGGGTGTTGATATTGGAAAGGCGGTGGAGATGTGCTTGTTGAAATGGGGGATCGAGTCTAATGTGTTTACCATTATAGTAGGCAATGCTAGTGCCAAAGATGTGGTTGTTGTGAATTTGAAAAGCAAGTTTGCTAATTAGGAGAAATCAGTTTTAGAAGATAAATGGTTACATGTGCGTTGTATAGCTCATGTAATGAATCTAATTGTTCAAGATGGCTTGAGTCATATTAGGAAGTCGGTTGAGTGTGTCAGGGCTGCTGTGAAATATATCAGATAATCTCCTCAAAGGTTGGCGAAATTTAAGGAATATGCCGAAATTGAAAAGTGTCTAAGCACAAAAAGTTTGATTCTAGATGTTCCAACATGTTGGAATTCCACCTATCTGCATATATCCTAAGTTATCATAAACTTCTAAACAAATATACTGATATGTATCTACATACATAGCACAAAAGCATCTTTATCTTTCTCTGAGCCAGTCTTTATCTAAAACCATATCCTTGACAGTAAAACTCTTATCAGCAGTCTTAATCTTTCAGCATTGTAACTTTTGTCATCACAACATTAACTTGAACACATAGTAACTTATACACCACAGCATGTAACTTGTAAAAGCAAATAGTAACTACTAGAATATTTTCTATCAATACTTCAAACCAGCATGACTAACTTTACTCTAGTAGACTAACATATACTACGTAGACTAAGTTACACTAGCAGTAGTAATCGTAAGTTAACACTAGCAGTATACTTAAGTTACCACTAGCAGTAAGTAATATACGACACTAGCAGTAGTAACATAGCTTTACTAACTACGTACCTGTTTTTCAATATGGGGGGGGGGGGGGGGGGGGGGGGGGGGGGGGGGGGGAGATTCCTGAACACACAGGTTTTGCTTAGCAACAGTAACTCTAACCTTAGCAGCAGTAACTTCAAGAACATCAAAAAGTCTTTTAATCCCAACAATCATCCCCTAAACTTGATATTCTTCTTCAAAATCTCAAGTTTCTTCATTAAAAGCTTCATAATCACCAAGAGGATGCTTCCAAACACTTCATTGATTCTTGAGTTATTTTGCGATAAGCTTAAGAAGCTGATAACACATTTCTATCAAATGATCAGCTTGAAGCTTCCTGTTCAACATCTCTGTAATTGTTGCTGGTGTAAGGGGATATCTCTGCTCAACCAACATGTAGATAATTCCAGATTGGAATGTTAAGTAATGTACTCTACAAGAATCAAATAGTTTCCAACTCAATACCCTATACACTTGTTGCATCTTCCAGACTTCATCTTCTATATTTGGTTCAAACATGGTCTTTAAATCACCCCATATAATACCCTTATCAATAGCCTTCTTCTGCCTTGTTGACTCTATGCTGTAGCTTTTATCAGTTGTCCATATAGTTTTTTCTAAAGTCTTCTCTGCAAAAAATCTTTAACAGCATCAATTAAGAAAGCGCTTATGTACCCTTCAGATCTTGTCCCACCATCAGCACTTGATCTGCTATTAGCTTTTCTTCTCTTCTTTAAGAATCTTCCAGTCAACAATGCTTGGAGGCTTGGTAGCTAAAGGAATAGCATCAATTGCTATACCCTCTTCATCAGAAACTATTTCCATGAGCTCTTTCATTTTATCTATTTCCTAATCATCATCCATCTTCTGCTTCTTTGCATTCTCTTGTTCTAGCTCATTTCCACCTCACTTTTCATCATCTTACACTACTGCTCATCGTCTCTTGTACTTACTCCTTCTGCTCTTACTTAACTATTGTCCACCAATTCTGTATCCATATCTACAAATGTATTTACCCACATACTCACAAAGCTTTTGTCAAAAAACTTATATGAAAAATCAAACAAAGCTTTTGTTCTTTAGTTGATTGTGCTTATATCCAGCCATGTTTTTCAGATAAGTAGACATTATACTTCTTTTTGAGCCTTTGTTGGTGGTCTGTTTCTCTTTTTCTTTGCTCTTTTTGCTGAGCAAAGGCAGTTTCACTTCTCTTTTCTCCAAGAGTTTGTTTGACAGCCAACAATTTAAGCCCTCTTCTCAATAGTAACTCTTCTTGTTCTCAATGTGCTTGCAATCTTTCATCCAGCTAATAACTGCATCTTCCTCAATCTGATCTTTACCCTTCGAAATAGTCAATCTTCCATTCTCCCCTCAACTCTCTCCAATTAAGCAGGCATCATTGGCTTTACAAATCTTTTTCCCTATCTGCGCAAGTAATCTCTATCCTCAATCTTCTCGCAGCTTGTGTCTAGCTGCGCAGGCCAATTCTTACCATACCACCCGACCATTGAGTTATGTCTTCTTCTTTGAGAATCTCTTCCTATTCACAAGATTCTAAAGTTCTCAACTCATTATCTACCTTCTTACCTTTGTCCCCTGCAACTATTCGCGTCTGCATGTATGCGGTTTGACTTCTTCTTAAAACATTTATTCCGCGTTGTCATAGTTGTTGTTTCTACATAGACTCTATTGAAGACAATCTCCTTTCTCCTTCGGCTTGTTGATTTTAATTCATGAAGTGCTTAAGCCAATATGATATCTTCAGGAGTTATTGCAACAGTTGTTGCAGCAGTACTAGCAGTACTAACTTAAGCAGCACCAGCAATACTAACTACATCATCTTTCTTACTATCAAGAACTCCTTGTTCTGCAACAAATACCTCTTCACCAGCAAGATCACTAACATCAAACATCATCTCTTCATTTATATTCTGTGTACCCTAACCAGGGTAATGTTGTCATCTTCATCAATAGCTCCATTGGTTTTTTCCTCCGTGTTTGGATGCATCCTTCTTCGATCACCTAACTAGCTCAATCAGAGGAATCCACCCTTCTTGAAAAACCAATCCTTGTATAGTCTTTTAACGCTTGTGTAGACTTCACTTGACTTATTCTCTTCTTCTAAACCTTCTAATAGACCACTCTCCTTTCTTCTCAACAACTAGCCTATCTCACTCTCCTGAGTGCGGTCTTTGTTGTTGTCAATGCATCTCAATAAATCTCTCTACAATGTAGATTAGTACATAATTCCATCAATTCCTCAAGTTTCATACTATCCTCACCACTGAGCAGTAGATCATTGGAACGTTTAGATACATTCTCCTCATTTCTAGCCTCATCTGCTACATTGGTTGTAGGACCATTAGGCTGAGGTACCTCAGTGTTCTTTCTCTTTAAGCTTCCTAGGTTTTTGTTTCTTTTGGGGTTGTGATGTTTATGGTTGAGTAGCGATGGGTGTGTGATGGGGTTCAGTTAGACTTGTTGAACCGTCACCCATTTCTCTTCTTGAGCTTGATACCCATCCATTGTTGAGGAAATAAAGGTGTGACTCTCCAGAAAAACTTTTTTCTTCTCCGTCTTTTCCTGAGTTTCCCAAAAAACCTCTTACAACAGTAGAGACACAGGGTGTAACATAAATCCTTTTATGATTTGACATATCACCAGCTTGTTGATTCACAAACATTTGTACAAATCTTGGATACATTAAAAATTTGTTCACATTATCCACATTCATCACCAAACCTACACTCAAAAATATCACTTGGAGAAAGTCTGAACTTTTGGTTTGTAGCTAAAAAAATGATTTCAGAAGCCATAATGCTACTAAACTCATTCCATGAAGTAGTCTTAGAACTTAAGCATTGTAAGATGGTATGAATCAGGAATTTCCATTGTGGAGAGAAGAATGCTTTATAGAAAGTTAACCTTTTATGAAATCTTCTCATATCCCATCCTTATAAGTTCTTCAAAAATTGTAGCATTTGGCAAACAATCTATACCTTCAGCATCATCAAGTTGAAGATCTCTTCTTATAGCTGATTCAGTGATGGCAATCTTCTTCCCATCCACTAGGGCTTGTAACTGTACTTCCCCATTGACAGTTTTCACCTTTACAGTAGCCCAGAATTGTTCAATGCATGAACTATAGATTGCAGGATTAACAGTTAAAGCATAATTGATAGGGTTTGCATTCAGAAAATCAACAATTTTCCTCCAAACCCTTCACTTTCAATAGGTTCTAAGACAAAACTGCAACTAAAATTACATGAGTATCACAAACTATACAGATCCACCATTGTGTTATGCGGTCTTTATAATGAAATGGATAAAATTGAGTTAGGGTTTGTGATTAGAGAGTATATCAGAGAATGAAATCGATTAAATGAGTGACTGAAACCCTTGATCGAAGTATTTATGAAAACACCCTCAACAACATTAACGTTCACCAGCAAGTGTAAGTTTATGCCTAGCAACATTAAGTTTTTTTCTTTGTAACAACAGTAGTAAAGATTTGTGCCTAGCACATTAAACTTTCAAATCGCAGATATAAAGTTTTAATGCTACAAGCAGGTAACTTCAACAACAAGATAGTAAGTTTATGCCTATCAGCATTAACTTTCAACAACAGTAGTAACCGAGCAGTAGTAAGTTATGCCTAGAAGCATTATCTTTGAGTTACCAGCATTAACTCTAATTCCATTAACTCCAATTCCATTCTCTTAATTTTTTTTACTCACAATTCTCTCTGTCTGATTTTGCTTTCTCTTGATTCTTTTTACTCACATTCTCTCTTTGTGTTTTTGCTTAGCTCTCTTTCTGTTTTTCAACTCACCATATATTCTTCAAATATCTTTTTCTTACCAAATCACTCTATCTGTTTTTATTTCACACATCTCATCTACAACCAACAAATCTGCTCTTTCTGTTTTTATTCTCACCGCATCTCTCAATTCTTTTTCTCACCAAATCACTCTGTTTGTTTTTATTTCACACATCTCTCTTTCTGTTATTATTCTCACCACATCTCTCAATTCTTTTTCTCACCCAATCACCCTGTTTGTTTTTATTTCACACATCTCTCTTTCTGCGTTTTATATTCTCACCACATTCCTCTCAATTTCTTATGTATTACAAACTATTACCAAAGTAGTATAAGTATAACTAAACAGCTACGTACAAGTACTACTTAATCAGACAGAAACTTTTAAGTTAAGAGCACTAACTCTAATTTCATCCTTAGCCAGTCTTTTCCATTACATTCTAAACATCCTCCCTTAATCAAGACTTCAGAGATTGAGCATGCCAATACTAGCAATCAGATATTGAAATCTACTTGCATCAAATGTTTTTGTAAGAAAATCTGCAACATTCTTGTCAGTATGAATCTTGATCATTTGAATTAGCTTGTTTTAATTGGAATCTTTGATAAGTGATTCTAACCAATGTGCCTTTTATTTTTTTATAATCTGAGAAAGGAAACACGGGTTCTTAACTATGCATATAGTACTGTTATTGTCAATATAGATCTTTGTATGTATAAAGTTATACCGATAATCAAGCAATTGATTTTGAATCAAAATCACTTGACCATAGCAACTTGAAGCAGCTACTTACTCAGCCTTTGTTGTAGAATTAGCAACCACAGTCTGCTTCTTGCACTGCCATGAAATTAATCTACACCCAAGGAATTGACAACCTCTGTTGTAGACTTCCTATCCAAGCTTGCTCCAGCATAATCACTATCAGTGTATGCTACCAAATCAAAAGAGAAATCTTCTTACATGCGCGGACTACCAAAGGCCTAATTCTAAAGTTGACCTTTTAAGTACCTAAAAATCATGTTTCAACAGCATGACAGATGTGACACTTTTAGATCTGACTTTGGTATCTAGCACAAGCAACACAACTGCACAACATACGATCAGGTCTCTGAAGATGTAAACTACAATCAATGAACCAATCATTGCGACCTATTACACAAATGAACATCCACTTCTTCTATACTTTCATCCTTGAAGCAAAAAGCTTTTATGTTCCCATATGTGTTGCTTGCTGTCCATTACATCCAGTAAAACCAAATTCTTCTCAAAATCTCAGTCACATACTTGTCTTGACTGATAAAAATCCCATCCTCCTTCTGCTTTACTTACAGTCTTAAAAAGAATGTGAGTTCACCTATAGAACCATAGAAATATTTTCTCAGACTGCATTCATCTTCTCAACCTCATGCAATACTGCACTCTCACTGTGAGCCAAAAATGATATCATCTACATACACTTGAACTAACAGAATATCACCTTTTTCCCTTCTGATAAACAAAGTCTTGTCAATTTTCCATCTTTAAAACCCATTATCCAACAGATATGTTGACAAGGTTTCATACCATGCTCCTAGAGTAGTGCTTGCATTGCAGTCCATAAGTGCCTTTTCATACTTTATGAATACTCGTCAGGGATTTTGATCTTTAAATCCTAGTGGAGCTCCTGACAAACAAAGACTTCATCATCAACCTTACCATAAGAAAAGCACTCTGACATCATCTAGTAATACCACAAATCTATAATATGGGGCATATGCTAAGAATAGCCTAATTGCTTCAATTCTAGCAACAAGGGAAAAGACTTTATCATAGTCAATCCCTTCTTCTTGTGTGTACCCTTAAGCAACCAATCTTCCTTTATTTTTAATCACAATTCCTCTTTCATCCTTTTTAATTCCTAAGCACCCATTTTCACCAATAGCCCTTTACTGAGCTATTGGTAAATCCACTAAAGTCCAAACCACTTGTAACTTGAATTGTAGAAGCTCTTCCTGCATAGCCTCTATCCAGCTTGGATCCTTCAATGCATGAATTACCTTTTTGGGTTCTTCTTGTGATAAAAAGCAAGCAAACAAGCAATTTTGAAAGTCTTTATGGTTTGTTCTTTGCTGAACTGAACTAAACAAACCATGTTCTTCCAAATTCTTTGTCATTCTTCTTGTTTGAGGGTTGAATTCAAGTCTCTAATAATTTGTTCATCTGGATGATCTTTATTACTCCCTTGTAGTTTTGAATAGGACAGAAGGTATAGCAGTGCATCCAAATTAGAGACATAATGTCTCAGATCCTCTGCAAATCCAACATCTTCAATCATCAACTAATGCGATAGCAATAACTTCAATTAAAGGCATACTCTGGCACCTCAATTGGAAGTTTTCAATGAGCTTGCGAGGTTTCACTTTGCACCAACAGCATTAATAATTTGTTCAACTGGATGATCTTTGTGTATTCTTGTAGTTGGAATAGGACTAACAGGCATAAATGTATTCAAATTGTTCATGTTAGCCTCTGCACCAACATCTTCATAATCATCTGAATACACAATATCTTCCAATTCAGGCATATTTGGATCATTTGGAAGTTCAATGCTTGTATTACTACTAACAGCATTAACTTCTATGCCAGCAGTATTAACTGTTGAACTAACAGTATTAATATTGTTAGTGTTGTTTCTATCACTAGCAGTATTAATATTGTTAGTGTTGTTAATACTATCATTCTTATTACTTGGATCACCACCTTCTTTCCTTGGTTCTTCAGTAACCTTCTTTTCATTATCTCCTGAAGGTTTGAATTCAGCATCAAGAGAACTCTCTGAATTTTAAGAGAATGGTAGATCAGCATGCCACAATGGTAGCAGGATGTAATCTTTGCCATGTATTGTCTCCATTCTAGATTTACCTGCATCATCACATGCTTTTGTACCTGCATTACCTTTAGACTGATTTCTTGCAACAATTGGCTTATAATTCATTGACTTTGTTAATGCATCAAAATCAAAAAGCCAATTTGGTCTACTTCCTGTAATATTAGGTGTATTCTCACTAAATTATACATGCAGGTTCTCTTCAACTATCCTTGTTCTACTGTTGAATACTTTAAATGCTTTACTATTGATTGAGTACCCAATAAAGAATCCTCCATCAGCCTTACTATTAAACTTGTCTAAGTGATCTATGGTATTGAGAATTGTAACAGGACACCCAAATGGTCTCATAAATCCTAAAGCTGGTTTTCTACCAAGAAAAAGTTCATAAAGGGTCTTGTTATGAGGCTTAGTTACTAATACCCTATTTTGAACATAGCAAGCAGTATTAACTGATTCAGCCTAAAAAGTAGTAGGTAGCTTAGAATCAGCTAGCATTGTCCTAGCAGCCTCAATTAGTGTTCTATTTTTTCTCTCAGCTACTTCATTTTGTTGAGGAGTTCTAGCTACACTAAATTCTCTCTTAATACATTTTCTTTCACAAAATTGATTCATCTCCTTATTCTTGAACTCAGTACTATTGTCACACCTAATTACCTTAACCCTTTGATCTATTGGATTTCTACTCCAGTTATAAAGGACTTAAGAATGCCACTAGTCTCATCCTTAGTATCTAGAAAGAAAACCCAACTAAAACTACTGTAATCATCTGTGACAACTAGGCAATACATCTTTTTCATTAAGCTTTTTACAAATGTTGGACCACACAAATCCATGTGCAACATATGTAAAGGTTGGCTGATTGAACTTACTGTTTTAGACTAACAAGAAGCTCTATGTTGCTTTCCTTTTTGATAAGCAACACAAGTTTGATCATTTTCAAAAACTTTTGAAGGTAGACCTCTTACAAGATTTCCCTTAACAAGTTTATTCATAGTTTTGAAATTTATGTGTCCAAGCTTT
>BQNB010037844.1:0-49165 GCA_026074375.1 Tanacetum coccineum | reverse complement strand
GTAACTTGGTAACTTTCTTAATTACTCTCGGGATTATATTATTTTATATTATATTTTACGTGTATAAAACTTGCTCAATCACACCCAAACATCAGTCACCAAATATCCAAATATCATAATGTCATAATCCATCGAATACAAAACAAATCTAGGATGCATCCATACGCCCCTTAAACAAATAATAATCTTCATAATGCGCATATAATATCAAATGGGGGACGGCGTGAGAAATCACTCACTCACACATGAGTCATGCCAAAGGTGCATCAATGACACGGCCATGTTACCTTCATGGCTAGGAAACAAATAGTGGCTTGGTTCTCAAACTGAAGGGTTCAAAGCAAAGTCATATCAAAGTTCATTTCAAAGGGATCATAGCAAAGGTTCAATGTCAAAGGTTCAAATATCAAAGGTAGCATAGCAGGGTTCAAATAGAACATGATAACAGATCATATAAGAGAACCAAGATAAAAGGCTCAGAGCAAATGTAGCAAATCACATAAGTAATCAAAGATAGAGAGGAATATGTCATGAGAAACCTTAACGATAAGGTCAGAATATCTGTACGAATAACGAAACAAACGAAAGTACTACTTAATCGTAGTAATAGTAAAGTCGAGTAGGTGTCAAGAATATCCGTACCTTATTCCGAAGCAAAGCAATAACCAAAGAAAACACCACAGGAATATCAAAATCACTCCCTCTTGACCGAACCTAAAGAAATGATGAATTCGAATTACAAACCATTCATTTAAGTTATACTTTCTATTTTTAGAAACTTTCCATTTTTAGTAACTTTCCATTTTTAGTAACTTTCCATTTTTAGTAACTTTCCATTTTTAGTAACTTTCCATTTTTAGTAAGTTTCCAAAATTAGTAATATTCATCATTTGAGATTCTATTAAGTATTTTTAACTTTCCATTTTTAGTAACTTTCTATTTTTAGTAACTTTCCAAAATTAGTAACTTTCCATTTTTAGTAACTTTCTATTTTTAGTAACTTTCCAAAATTAGTAACTTTCCAAAATTAGTAATATTCATCATTTGAGATTCTATTAAGTATTTTGAATAGCTTAGGGACTTAATATGTCAACCTTACAAGTTTAGGGTTAAATATGACAACTTTCCATATTTTAGGGTTTAATATGCAAAATCAACAATTTTCAAGGTTAAAAGTGTAAATATCAAAGTTTCTATATTTTATTCAGATATACCTTCCACTTTTTTGTATTACAAGTCAACCTTAATTTTACATAATTTACATATTTAGCCCTTTTGGTTTACAAATTATATTAAACATTATCTTTAATTATCCATAATGAACCAAACAAGCCCGTATGAGACTCAAATATGAAAAATCATACTTTATAACATTAAATACTAACCAACCTTCCCACTTTTCAGATTTACAATTTTCATTCCTTCAATTTTAATTATTACTTTCTATTTACTAATTATATGTAATTTAACCCTTTTTAATCCTAAATAATATCATATGACCTTTTATACCCCCCAACTTATTTTTATACAGATACATTAAATATACTAACATGTCTAAAACAGACCCATAGTTTTCAGAAATTACAAACAAGTCCTTATACTTTAAATAGCCAATCGGATAACAAATTAATTCACAAAACCCTAATTAAATTTCCCGCAATCATAACTACAATTATTTCTCAATCATTGGAATTAATTACACCTGGAAAAAATAGTAAAACCCTAACCCTAATTCATTTTATCACTTTTCTTTCCCTTTCTCTTATTTTCGAAATCGGCAAACACAAGTAAATCTCCATTAATTATTCGAATCACTTCCAAATTTTTCCAACAATTTTTCTGAGTTATATGTGATATGAAAAACCTTAGAAAAAATATAAAATAAATTTTACAAATAGTTTAAATGCCATTACATAATTTAATACCAAAATAGGGTTCTGAAAAGGTATTTAATTTTATAAAATCAAAATAAATGAATGAACATTTTTCACGGTATATAACGAATTAATATGATGAAAGAATATAAAAAGAAAATAAAAAATTTTGAAACATGATTTAAAAAATTACCCTTTGATGAAACTTGTGATTTTATGAATTTATAGAATTCGGTTGCTTATTCGAACCCAAAACCAATACCAAAATCGAACAAAGCATTATAAAATCTTCCCACAATCCTTGACCTTCAAATCACCTTAGAAAAATCGTGCAAGCCTTGTAGAATTTTTATGCCGCCTCTTTTGATTTATTAGGGTTTCGGGATTAATTGTTTTAGAGATTTTACAAATGAAAATGAATAAAAGAGTTATAATAGGATTATGCCAAGTCCTATGGGCTTTCAAATAGGATTAAATCAGATTTTATCATTTGCATAATTATTATGTATTTATCTTTAATTATTTTATATTAATAATAATGTATAATTAAATTATTATACATAATTCGGCATATATACATATATATAAATTAGATTTTAATTATTTTCCTGTATAACATAAAGTATTTTAACTTACAACAATGTTCATAATGGTCATAAATTGCAAATTTTTTATAATTACTAACATTTAAATGAATTTTATTTAAGCTTTTATGGAAATATTCCTTGCATAGGGTATTTTGGTAATTTTTACACTTGTTGAATTTTTAGGTTTACACATAGTCACTCCAAAATAATCCATTACACGGTTAAAAAGAAATGTTTTTTCTCCTAATAAACAATATCCGAGAATTTTCGAGAAAATATATTTTTCGTCTTTTAGTGAATTTATGTAAAAAATAAACTAAATAAATAATATTTATGTAGGAAAATTTCTAAGTAAAACTTTTTACGATTTCGACATACCCTACGTTCTTACAACATTTTCCCAAGGTCAACACCTTATTTCAACACTTTTACTAAAGATCGACGTCTTTTCGAAAAATTCAAAAAAATCTCAAACTTTAACGTTTACTATAATGTTTTTCCAAAATATCATTCAACATCACTTCGTAAATATATTTCCACTTTCAAAAGTCCGTCAAAATTCCCATAACTACTAAATATCGCTTATTGGGCTTTAAGGCCCAACAAGGGTCCATTAAGATATTTATAAGTCCAAAATACGATCCAAGTCCAAAATCAATGTCTATTTACATATATAAGTATATACTTATATGTAGAAAATAATTCGGACCACAATAAGCCCTACCATTAAGCCGCGGCTTAAATAGACTTATTGGGCTGTGAGCCCATATGCTTAAAAATATGTATATTATGCTTAAAAATAAGCTAGTAAGCTATGTATCACATTTGGTTACTACCATAAGCCTAAAAAATATCCACAACATACACCATAACACAAAAATAGGTCCAAAATCCTTTCCTAGTGATTTTGAGGAAATTTTGTGGCATATAAGCCCAAAATAAGCCAAGAAATAGCTTAAAAATAAGCCCGAATAAGCTATACAAGCTACTATCAAAAATAAGCTATCTAGCAACATATATTATTCAACCATCACGACCACAACATCAAAACTACAAAAACCCTCTTTTTCGTTTTTACCATACACGAACCAAACACCACCCTTTTATTCATTTAGCTTCCAAAAATCGATTTTCACAACGATCAACTTGTACAACTAACATCTATGCATCAAAATAAACCGAAAAGGACAAACAAAATTTAAATTTGAAAACTTACAAGAAAATCTTCAAATTTGTATTTTTCGACACGAACCGGACAACCCAAACGTTGTTTAAATGAATACCCAAATACTCGTATCAACCCGGAATATCACGTTCTCGATCAAAGTTGGAAAATTTATGGTGGATTGGTGGTGGTTTAGGGGCGGACGAACACACACACACACACACACACACACACACACTTTAGTGTGTGTTTTATCCTTTGTAAATGAAATGGATATGATTTGTAGGTTCCCGATTTACCACTTCACTTCATAACACGAAACACGAATCAAAGAAACTAGGGAGAGAGAGAGAGAGACGAAATGAGAGAGAGAGAGGATAGAAAGTTGAGAGAGAAAAGAAAGAAATTAGATTTAGGAAAAAATGAAAACTAGATATTTTCACAAAGGAAAATATCTATATATATTTAGATATTTTTAGAAAATATCTAAATATATATATATACCCCTACACATTTAATGTGACGCGCGGGATATTTAGCTAGGACCCGGCGCGGGTTTTTGCTTTGGATTTAAACCGAAACATATAAAATATTAGATTAAAATATCGAGCCCAATTCCGATCATATTTTATACAACATTAACTAATTAAAGATCCGAAGCTCCATCGTAGAAGTGACCGGCTTCCTTGTTCTACCAATAAATGAGGCTACAATCTCCCCCGAAGTGAGGTCTTGAACACAAAACGAGCTTCCTTTATTGACTCAAAAAAAATTGAGGCTACAAACTCCCCCGAAGTGAGTTCATTGATGACACTTCTCATGAGAGTCAGTGATATTGCTTTGTCCGTTAGAGCTCTGAGTGTCCTTGGTCCTTTGTCTTCGTTATTTGTTGTAGGCTTGTTCCTTCATGCTTTGCGATCTGACTTTGAGCCGTTGTCATTGTCTTATCGTCTTTGCATCTTGCGATCTTGTTCTTTGACCAACATGCTCATACTTTTGCATATCTTGAAAGCTTCAAATCATAGATAGCGAAGTCCTTTGTCTTTAAATCTTTAAGCTTTCTAGATAGATTGCTTATGTTGATTGAGCGATTGAGTATGGGATTGAGGTATAGCCGTACCACCGTTTTAACCTGCAGGTTTTATGTAGTAAAAAGCGAGAAAATTGATTTGAAAATCAATCGACGTGTCACTCGTTAAAGAGTTTTTGTAACACATCGAGAGTGTCATGTTTTTATCAAAATTCATCAACCGTCAATTCATTTACTGGACCAAATCGATATCCAGTTGTCACAAGTTTGATTCATATAGAATCTCGCAAGTCACCTACGCAAGTGCGTTTGATGATGACCCTGGAAGAATTCCCATTCGTCATGTGAATACGAAAGAGTATCACTCGAATTTCTGGAAATTATCACAATGATATTGCGTAGGACTCTTGATAACAGCTTGTGAACCTGATGATGTTCAACAAGTGTTTGAAATGGAATGTGTCCTAACGAGATTTTGATTGATCTCTTGGCTCTAGACTCGATTAGTGCATTTTGGTTTTAGTACTCGGAGGCTGGAGCATATTGCCACCTATTCAATATCAACGATCTCGGAATGAGATGTCAATAGATAACGTGTGTATCTCCGTGACAAATGAGACAAGTTTCTGTTGAGAGAAACCCGAATGGCTGGGAAGGGTTGTGCATTGCATCACTGGGTCCATGATGTCGTTTTCAATGTCAGCAATCAACTTGTGATTCTGACAGCATATGTATTGACCCGGTTTCTGCCTTAAGTTGTGTGGATGGCTTCTTTGTTTACGCCCTTTATCCATACATTTCTTTTTATTCTTCAACGCCTTCAATGCTTACCAGGACGTCATTACTAACACCTTGTTGTGATTGTTCCAGTGTTAGCTCAATCTTAGTCGGCATTTTTCCCATATACATTCATCTCCAATCATACATAAAGGACTGCTATTTCTAACTTTGATTATCCTTGGTAGATCCTCCGTTCTGGTGATCAAAGGATAGATTCCTAACCTAACACCTTATGACCTTCAGAATCGTCGTGAAATATGATGTTGTTGGTAAGAAGATCAACCATAAAACCTTTTCTTCAGCACATTGATTCGAATAGATCATAATCATATTTTAAATACATTTTCTCCCTTATTTCAATAATAAACACTTAGTTTTTGAAATACCTTGTATTAAAAATATGTCTTGAAAATCTGTGGGAGAAAATATGGTTGGCCACATGAATGGTTTGGAACATTTTGATAATGTTTGATACATAAGAAGTGGTCGTTGATGATGTATCCCAAGAACATTAAAACTTTGTTATACGAAAAACTCCCCTCAAAAAATTGGACCAATTGAAAAATTGTTGTCTTTGAAAACACTGTGAGGGTTGGAGCGTTGAACAACAAATTTTGAAAGATTATGAATTGTCATCGAGAAATTCTTGAAAAATTGTGTTCAACTTTTTTGAAAAACCAGATGTTAGAGGACTTCTCTTCTAACGGTAAGGGTAAGCGCACTTAAACGTACACTATCCTTTTTCTTGAGCTAAAAACATTGAATGTCTTGTAAGAACAGCTCAAGACCGAGAAGTTCAATTCTCGTTGTGAAAGGAATAAGTTATAAACCTTGCTTTATTTGAAGTCCGGGTATTGTACTGACATTGCACATAACCTTAGAATATTATAAAAAAAAAGAAATGATATGTATTGAAACTAATTTCAACTCTCGCTCGGAACTTTCATTTCCACACCCTGTCAATTGTTACTCGACATTTCAAAGCACGTAAAGTTTATCGATTCAAGAGACATGTCCGAGAAGAATCTTTTTGGAAATTTTTCTGATTTCAGATTTTGTATTTTCTTTTTAGTTTATATTTTTTTTAATTTGCCTTCTCAAAAATATTTACATGGTGAAGTTTGATGATGATATCACAAGCAGTTCATTTGTCATAACCTCCATTTGCAGCTTGGAGTCAAACATCTCATACCAATCCTTCTGACAAATACTTAAACCGATCCTCAGGAGGGCTTTCGTAAACATGTTCAGCTAATTGGTATTCAGTTCAGACAAAATATAATTCAATTTATACCATTTTTCAACTTGTTCCTTTATGAAAGTATACCGAGTATGGGATGTGCTTGTCGCGAAGTTGTACGGGATTGCATGAGATGTGCTATGGCTGACTGAGAGTCGCAATACAACGTATTTTTGTTGTAGTTGAAGCCATAATTCTTGAAGTTGTGTCCTCATCCACATTACTTAGCATCACTTCAGATAACGCATTTACTCTGCTTCTGCCTGAAGACATTGCAGTGCAGTTTTGTTTTTCTTTGGACATCCAGCTTACAAGTATCACCTAGGAACTGTAATCCCTCCAGAAGTGCATTATATATCCGAGTATCAAGCACCCGGCAATGATCAGCGTCTGAAAATGCTTGTTAGTTCAAAGCCAAAATCCTTTGGAGACCAGAGTCCCATTTAATGGTACCCTTTAGGTAATTAAAGATTCTTTTAACCTCCTTGAGTTGCTTTGAGTTTGGTCTGCTTGATAACGTTGCACAATAGCAGACTGCTGCACTAAGTCTGGTCTACTAGAGATGTCAAGTACATAATGACCCAATTTTACTACGATAACAGATTGGTCTACGGTCCTCCACTCAAATCTAACATCTAGTTTGGGTTTTGTACCTATGTGTACCAATGGAGTGACAGTTGTCCATATTATGCTTTTTCAGAATTTCTAAAGCGTACTTGGCCTGATTGATAAAAATACCTTTTGGGGACTGGTGGATCTGAAGTCTTAAAAGAATTTCATCTCTCCCATTAAGGACATTTCAAATCTACTGTGCATTAATTTTTCAAATCGTTTTGAATATTTAATTTGTCAATCAAAAAATATGTCATCAACATGTAAATTTTTGCACAAGTAGAATATCCTCCCGTATTTTATCTTGAAATAAAGTTGGTCAATTGTACCTTTATAAAGCTTGGACATCATGAAGTTTGAATAGTTTACTCGTACCAGTCTCCTTGGAGCTGTGCATTTAATCCATACAAAGCTTTCCTTAGAAGGTAGACTTGTTTCTTGGATGATCTTGGATCATTGAACCCGTCTGGCTGAGCAACGTAAAGACCTCTCCTTCATTTGTTGGACCATTAAGAAATGCCGTTTTCACGTCATTCGTGATAGATTGAAAGGACTTTGTGTGCTGCGAGGCAACGAAAAAAAAATCCGAACAGCTTTTCCAAGCGAGCAACTGGCAAATGATTCTTCAAAATCAATACCATCTTCCCTGAGCATAACCTTTAGCAACAAGTCGTGCATTGTTGCGAAATTACAGTCTGAACTTCATCCTTCCTTGTTTTCTTCCATAACCACTTTAGCTTTATAAACATCTTGCCAATGGTTTGACGACTAGTTCCCAACTTTCTATTCCTGTCAAACTGATGAAGTTCATCCGTGCATTGCTTCGAACCATGCAGAATCAGCCATTGCCTCTTAAGTGTTCTTGGGTTCAACAATACTCCACTGAGGAGCGCGAACAACACATAACAGAATCTGTGGCAAGCTGATTCGTCTTGTTTGAACTGGCATGGATGGATTTCCACGAACTTGTTCTAATGGATGATCTCTGGTCCATCGGAAATCATGACTTTGTGGTTGAAATGAATGCACATCGGTATTATCAATGTTGCGTGAGGAAGACTCACCAATTTCTTGTACCCGTGTACAAAAAGGATTGATAAATTCAGCTTCTTGAAATGATGCATTCGGTGCTTGATCATTGTTGTTTTCCTCAGCTTGATCGTGTGTTGGATTGTAATATTCTTCAAGTAAAGGACTGAAGAGAAATTCTAACCCTTGATGTGACGAATCTGTCTTCTCTGCTGAAGGAACAACATTTTGTCTTGGGGGCACGGGGTCAGAGTTGTCATAATCTGACGCCTTTTGTCCTTGAGGAACGAGGCCTGAAGAGACATTTTCAACAGACATCTCTTGTCGTTGTGGTGCGAGGTCTGAACTGTTGTGATCAGACATCATTTTGTGATCATCAGATCAAAATTCCTTGAAGCCCTGTTTTCTGAGATATCTTTCTTTTTCGCAACCAAACTCTGAGTCCTTCCTCTGTAGGATTGAACGATGTACCTGTACTTAAGAAAGAAAAAAATATAGGTACCTCACTGGACATTAAGAGCTTGTTGCATTCACATTGGTTAGTGATATCTTGCATTTGAACCATTTGGGGGTTCACTTTCCAACCTTGTTGTGCTAGAGGCGAATGTCCTTTCTCTGTTGGAACCCACCTAAGACCAACAGTATTGATAATTCTACCCGTTGGTTGCCCACCTAAGACAAACAGGAACTTGTTGTTTTCTCATGCACAGTGTGTAGTCTTTTTGCTTGAAAACCTATTCTTTTGGGATCTGTCTTTTGGTTTCGTTGCAACCCTTATTTGCACTACGTTTGTTTCTGTTTGTTGTCTTATTGATGGAACCTTAGCACGAAAGTTTGACTTCCTTTCAGAATTTTATTTACACAATCGTCATGATTGGCATTAAAGACACTTTCTGACATGTCGAGCAAAGCAAATGTTTGGAGTCAGAAAAAATTTCTAGGATCCTAAGTGTTCAAGTGTCCTTTTTTCCTTAGCTTCCTCTAGGTAGTGATATATGACAACAAAAAAAAAAAAAAAAAAAAAAAAAAAAAAACAATGACGTTTTGAGCTATAACCTTAGGATGAGCTTGGTGCAATCAAGAGATAAGTTTGCAGGGGCAAATTCTCTTCTCTTAGGCAGATAATGTGTAGTGACTGTTTTTGACAAGTCGTTGTTCACATCAACTTTGGGAGGCAAACGTGTTTTGAATTCTAGGTCTTTCAGACTTGTAAACCAGTCGGTTTGTCTAACAACGGATTTGGTTTTGAGTGGTTGTCCAACCGTTTTCCCCAGAATAGATGGCTTGTGCAAACTTAGTATACACATTATTTCCTGTAAGTTTCTACTCATTTTAATGCTGCAATTGCAAAACCCCTTTTCTGAATCTGAGCTAGTACATCAGCATTTTCATTAGACTTTTGTCAGTTGTTCTATTAAAGAAAGAACAATTCTGGTTTTGGTCTGAACTCTGTCTTTGATAGAATCAAAAAGAATCTTGTAAGCTGTTTCAAGTGCTCAATTTCATATGTAACAGCTCATTCTCTGCGAGTAATTTAGGGCCACACTAGTACCAATTCCAGATGTTTATTGTTTCAATTACAACGATGCATTTTTAATCCTTGGCTTCATTACCTTTTTCTTTCAAAAATTGACTCTGTTGCCCTGATTTTAAAACATTGTTTTCCATTTGTAATTGTAGTTCAAGATTGATACAATGTGCTTCCATTCTTGAAAAATCTTTTTGAAATTGGGCAACAGTATTTTTGAGACATACATTTTCAGACTCGAGTGATTGATCTGAGAGTTTAGTTGTCATGTTATCAGTTGATTTAGCAAGCAAAGGACGCATGTTATGACATTGTTTAGCATTCTGGTCAACCTCTCCTTCATTATTGGATTCAGGTTGCTCAGCATGCTTTTGTCCTATAGCAAATACATTATCATCAGCAGTCGTTTGTACCTCAGCCATTGGCTCTTCATTATCTATGGGTCTGATATCTGCATCATCAACATGTGCATCATTCCCTCATTCCCTGATCTGCTGTTGTATCTGCTCTTTTCGATTTCTTTCCCTTTGCTTTCAATGATAACTGAACTAGCATCCAATGCATCCAATGCATTACTCGTATCAGTCTTTTCCTCTTTTGTCTGGATTTGTCTTTCATTCACCCTGCTTTCATACTCCATTTTATGTTGTGCTCTTTCACCAATCGACTTCTTAACGAATTCCACTGTGTTGGATCAGTGTCGTTACGAATTCTAGAGATATCGATGTTCGGTGTATTGTAGGAATTTGTTATCTTGTCATGTCAACATATTCATCATCACAAAAATAAAACAGTGACCTTGTATGAACATCTGAAAACTGTGTCTGAGTACTTTAAAGCAAAGACATGGAACCCCCAACCTCCAATCTCTTCGAAATTCTTCGTTTGTTCAAGTTGCTTTGTAGTTTGATCCATGTACAGGAAACATTGTTGCCCGTGAACGTCTCTAGCTCTTGACCAAAGAGTGTTGCAAATGCGCGTTTGAAAGTCCATTTCTTCTGTTCGACTTCCTTTTAGTGTTGTTTAAAGACACTTGAGGTGTGATATGAAGTCGTTGAAATGATACCATGCAAACTTTCTTTTGATTTGTCTTGAATTAGTTGCATTTGTTGTTTTTCCGAATCTGAACACGAAGATAAGGTATCTTTCTTTTCCATTTTATCGTGTATTGTGAAGTGTAAAAGATTTGTTGGATCTTAAGTGGATATGATGTGATTGATGTTGTGGTTGTATGCAATTCACGTTCACGGGATTTTACTCGTCTATGATCAAAACCGATAATGAATTAACGGGATTTTACAAGATCACTAGATAACCGTGAATGATTTGTGTCGAAATCAGCGGGCCACAAAGATTTCATTGTCTAAAAACAAATATTTTTCTGGCTAGGGTTAAACTGTTTGTTTAAAATTTATATAGGGCTCACCAAGCTGAAACGGGCCTAAAAATATAGTGGGTCGTGGAGCTAGAAACAAAAAACCCAGTCTAACACAAATTCAGAAGAAAACTGAAAAAAATGTCAATAAAATCATGGTAAACAAGCTTTTTGCGGCCTCGAAAAATCCCTTAACAGCTAAAGAGTGGTTACAGCGGTGATCCGTCACTTTTTTCTCTTCGATTGAAGTGAGGCCAGGGCTATAACGACTTAGGATCAAAAGTTATGGTTGTTTTACTGAAAACCCTTTTCGTAAACAAGTTTTCTAAAAATAATTTTCGTATCCGGTAAAAAACAGATTTGCACGTTCGATCCCACTCGTTCGATTCCGGCTTGTTCGATTCGTCGTTTGATCCGCTTGTTTGATCCGCTTTCGTTCGATCCCGCTCGTTTTTTTTTTTAGGGATCCCGCTCGTTCGATCCGCTAGTTCGATCCGCTAGTTCGGTCCGTTCGTTCGATCCGCTAGTTCGATCCGCTAGTTCGGTCCGCTAGTTCGATCCGCTAGTTCGGTCCTCGAAAATTTTCCCTGGCTCGTTCTGATCAAACGTTTTTGTAAATGTTCGATCCAAACGTTTTTCCGCTCGTTCGATCCAAACGTTTTTCACTCGTTCGGTGCCAACGTTTTTTCTTCTCGTTCGGTCCTAACGTTTTCCACTCGTTCGGTTGTTCTTCACGAAAATTTCCGCTCGTTTTTTTTTTTGTCAACTGATGCGAACCCAATACAAACCAACAAGACGTCGTTGCCTTTCTTTTTAAACAATCCGAATCATAACAAAAACAATTATGCCGAATGAAGAAGCAACCAAACCTTCGAATCCAATATGCTCACAACAAAAAAAATACAACGAAATCCACCCGAGGCGATTGATACCAATTGTAGGTTCCCGATTAACACTTCACTTCATAACCCGAACCACGAATCCAAGAATATATAGGAGAGAGATAGTCGAAAATGAGAGAGAGAGTATGAGAGAGATAAGAAAGAAATTAGATTTTCCAAAAATCGATTTTCACAACGATCAACTTGTACAACTAACATCTATGCATCAAAATAAACCCAAAAGGACAAACGAAATTTAAATTTGAAAATTTACAAGAAAATCTTCAAATTTGTATTTTTCGACACGAACCGGACAACCCAAACGTTATTTAAATGAATACCTAAATACTCGTATCAACCCGGAATATCATGTTCTCGATCAAAGTTGGAAAATTTATGGTAGATTGGTGGTGGTTTAGGGGCGGACGAACACACACACACACGCACTTGAGTGTGTGTTTTATTTTTTATAAATGAAATGGGTTATGATCAAATGTTTCTAGTGGAAAGCATATAAATGTACCACTCCTAGACAAGTTAGCTAAAATTAAGCGATTTTGTTCCCCTCTTTGACTTCTTGACCGGCCATGGATCCAAGGTGGTCTCGGGCCTTTCTTTTCGTGTCGGGATCACTTAAATACTCGTAAAACTCAACCGTAAAATTTACCCCAAAGTTAATTAGCATTTTTATTCACTTTAAAAATACTTTTCCATTAACCTAGAGTATTTACACGACATATTTCCACTTTAAACATTTTCAAAACTCATCTGGACATTAACGGACGTGTCAGACTCGTTTTTCGGCATTTCTCAAAATTCACGGGTCAAACCACCCGGAATACAATTAACACAATAATACCTTCCAAAAGGGATTATTAATCACAATAAACCACAATTCATCACAATACTCATAAAATCACCACAATTCTCATAAAAATCACCACCGTCAACACGGTACAAAATCTGAATAAACTGACAAAAGTCAAATAGTCAAAGGACTATTTATGAAATATTCAAAACACAAAAAGGGCAAATGTTACAATTAATTACTTAAAAGTAAGAGCATAATAAACGACACATCATGCTTTCCACCCCCAAAACATTTAAAACATGCAAAACGAGGGGCTGTGAGAAACTCACCGTAAATAGGAGTATCGACTGAGAAAATCAACAAAGGAAGGAGGATGCCAACAACTCAACCGCGACCTATAATAATAGTGGTCGACGTATAAAAAATTATAGTTATAAGAAAATGCATATTTTGCATAAGTATAAAATATATATATCCCGACATATATGTAAATCTTATATTGTAGAATTCATGTGCACACCAAACTTACTTACTTTTACCCACTAAGTGTTATGCCTTAAGATTTATTCTATTTTAACCCATTCCGACTAATATGAAATTTAAATGAAAATTACCCATTTTGACCAATTATCAAGATTAAGACATTTAGACACCAACAAAAGTGAAAGACCAACTTATTTGTTGAAATTTCAATTTTAGTTAATATATTTTACGCCTAGTTATTTGATATAACGTAATTTGACCAAACTTTAAAATTTCGCCATGTTGACTTTTATTTTGGATTTTTCCTAAATCTAACCCGTCTAAAACGACCCGCTAAAATACATTTTCACGACTCGGACTCTAAAGAAATTTGATGTAAAACGACGTTTCGGACAACGTCTTAGTTTTACTCGAGACCCGAAACTTGATGGAAAATGACGAAAATAGCCCTGTAAGATTCTGCAGAAAACTAACCTCTTTTAAAATAATGAAGAATTTTTCTTTTAAGTTTTTGACATGTCATTGAGCATTTTTAGACTTAGTTAGCCTCACGACAAAGTAGAACGACATTTCGAACAACTTTCATGTTTAGGCCGAAGGCCGAAATGAACTAGAAAATGACGAAAATACCTTTTTTAGTTTCTGCAGAAAACTATTATTTTTATTAAGTGCAGTTTTTATTTTTAACATTTTTCTCAACTTCAATCAGCCGTCAAACGTTCGTTTTTAAGAGTTATCAAACGATCCTTATATCGAATCGAAGCCACGGACATCCTCTACCATATTCTTAAGCTCCAAATCAGTTTTAAAATTTTTGACTCGTCCAAAAATGACACGCAACTTTCTGCAGTAAATGTGACACTTAAAAACTCCGCTAAACACTATTTTTTGCACCCAACAAGCTTCAAAATACGCCTAGCTAACCTATCTCTGTCCCCTAACATCTCCAATCCATAATCCAACCTAAAAACACAACATGCACTAAGATCCATGGATTCATAATATAGAATTACATACATGCATACATATATAAAATAAATCAACATAAGAAGTAAACAAAAATACTTACAATCTCTTAGGAATGCAAGAAAATCAAAACACACAAACCCTCCTTAGGTTTGATCCTTTGCCGAAACTAGACCCAAAACGAATGACCAAAACTTGATTTTGTTGCTCGAAATCTTGTTTACACACTTATTCTTAAACCCTTGCAACACTAATTATACCTAATTTGATCAAAACCATTGAAATTAAAAATCAATAAAATCAAGAACTTTGAAAATCAATCATGCATGGTGGTTTCTTTTGTCAAGGAATGATGATGTTTAGTTTATAAGTGATTTGGGATTTATTGGAAGTGATTTGGGATGATTGATGATGGATTTTGGGGGTTTCTGTGTGGGTTTTGTTCGAGCATTAAGAAGGGGGAGGAAGAGAGTCGTTGTGTTTCTTTTTGTCTGTGTGTTTTATGGATTTTTATAAAAGGAATGATATATATATATAATCCGGATCGATTGAGAAGGTTTTTATTTTGAGAAGATTGAGAAGGTTTTCAAAAATGATAGATTTTGTAACTTTGATTCAAGTTTTCAAGCGTAAAACTCATTTTAATGTGATTATAATCCAAAATGTGTAAAAAAAATCCGAATCAATGTTAAAAATCTCTCGATTTTGCGATATAAGTACAATACTGAATCATCTATACAAATTTAATGAACCATTACCATAACTCAATTTTAACAATGATTTGTGAATCAAATTTGTGATTTATAGATTTGATTCACTATTAAATGATGTTTACATGTGAATCAAATCAAAAAATATGAATCAATTTGCTCAAACGTAGATTTCTCAATCTTCTCAAAATAAAAACATTCTCAATGGAACCGGAGCATATATATATATATATATATATATATATATATACTATTGTAAATTTTTTTGGGGTTTTTAGTATGTAGGTTTTGTCTTGCCGCTTGAAACACTTAATTTCAGAATTAGAATAACGTATCGGGTGTGTTTGTTAATGTATTCGACTTTATGAGCAAGGGTTGTAGTCACGCAAACCAAAACTCAAAAAGGACTTTACGTCATGCTATTTTATAATTTTTCTCTTTCACTTTCATTATCACCGGAGGTGGTGGAGCTACTCAGCCGAGTTCAACGGGTTATGCACAGCAATGTTATGACACCTAGATCTACGGATGTGGTTTTTAAGAGCACGGGGAGCGGTCGTGCCAAACTTCTCGTGCCATAGAGAAAAAGTGGTGTCACGTCAGCAAAATGGAGTTTGGCACCAGAATTGCTATGACACCAAAATTCAGCGGCATTGGTTGGCACCATAATTTCTAGTGCCAAACTATTTTTTTATTATTATTTTTAATTAAAAAACTTATAAAACTTAAATTAAATAATAAAACATTACATAAAACTTAAACATTACATAAAAACTTAAATATCATAAAACTTAAACATTACATAAAAACATAAACTACTGATTATTCCATAGATGTTCCACAAGGTCTTGTCGAAGATCGACGTGCGTTTTCCTATCGCGAAGTTCTTTTGTCTTCCTAACATGTAAATCACATCTTTCGAACCAGCTTCTAATCATGTTTGGTTCTGGACTCACGAACATATGATTCAAGTTAACTTCAAATCCCTCGTTTTTCAATATCATGTGATGTAAAATTATACAACAATACATGATTCTCTTGAGGTTGTTGATTTGCATTGCACGCGCGGGTTGTCGTATAATACCCCAACGACCTTGTAGGACTCCGAATGCCCGTTCAATATCTTTTCTTGCAGCTTCTTGAACTGTTTAAACTTAAAGGTCTTGGCATCCCTTGTAACAGAAAACGTTTTGACAAACGTAGACCATTCCGGATAAATACCGTCGGCTAAATAGTAACCTTCCCTGTAATGTATCCGATAACTATAAAAGTACATTCTGGAGCTAATCTCATCAATTTCATCATCAAATAATAAGGAACCATATAAACACAATTAAAATCAATAATCGCTCCAACCCCAAAATATGCATGCCAAATCCACAATCTTTGATCCGCCACAGCTTCTAACATAATAGTTGGTATTTATGAATCCCCTTCTTTTGAACAGCCATGTAATGACTTTGGGCAGTTTTTTCTATCCAATGCATACAATTCAATCCTCCCCAAGCATATCCCGGAGTCCATTTTTTTCTTTGTGCAATTTATATGTTTTTTTTTCAATATCATTGCACTTGTCTTCTTAAAAACTTATGATGTTATATAAAACTGCATGCATAATGTAAATTATCTAAACAGACTCGTGAAGTAAAAAACGGCATCAATTTTGCAAATAACTCATCAAATGCATCGGTGCAGTGCTGTACACCAGTTTGGTGTATGAACGGATTGCACATTAAAATAGGACCAATACTCTTACCGACCGTCGCATCGAGCCCGTGACTAAAATAATAAATTACTCCGTGGAATAAGGCTGAACAACATAACTTAAGATATCGTTGAATAATTTATTAAAAAGTGTAACTCATACGATACCTTCGCCTAAACGGTTTCTTCCGGATATTTAGGCTACGTCCCAAAAATATCTCGATTAGCCTTTCTTCCGCTTCTTCTCGTTCACGATATATGTATCTCCTCCTCCTAATAGGACCAGAACTTGAACCCCTGGCTTCTTGCTCACACAAACTCATAATAATGCTGATACGACTCGTAATCAGCGCATATAGCCGATCATAGTCGGTTTGAAAGAAAGCATCATATGATCTATGAGTTGGTGTGTCGAAATCGTTGAGATTATTAGGATCCATATATCAAAGCAAAAGAGAAGTATTGATGTAAAATATATATAGAAATTGTGTGTGAAGTTATAAAATATAAAGAGAGTATTTATAGGATTTTAAAGGTGTAAAAATAGAGTTTTGAGGGTATTTTTTTCAAAAACCCGCTCCTCCCAACGGCTAGTTTTTCAAAAAAAATTATTTTTTTCTTGCGCGTGGGTTGTTAGCCACGGCGCTAGAGAGCTTGGCGCGAACCACGATGGTTCTCCATGCTCAATCTCGCCTCCATAGCATGGCACCAACCTGGCACGACCACTCTTTCCCTTGACGAATGGGCTAGTTGACAATCCAAAAAGGGCTAACGGCGCAGACCAATTAATTATCTTTGATCAAATCTTGTTCTTGTTCTTATCTTTGACCAAATCATTATCTTTATCTTTGACAAAATATGAGAGAATCTTTCAATTCTTATCTTTTGAAGACTTCTACAATGACGACTTTGATCCTTCTTGTTTCCATCTTGTTTCATTCATTATTTTGTCTTTATCAACTCAAATATAATTCCTAACATATTGGCACCTTCTTATTTTTTAATATTTTTAATTAATTTTTATATTTTAATAAAAATTATTATAAACTCAGAACTGAAAGTACAAAATATAAAATATAAACTTAGCAATAGAAAACGTAGTCATCATTTATAGTTTAATCAGTGATGATGTATGAAACATTTACATGGGAGGATGCCTTCTGGTTTTTTGCTATGTCTGCAATATGTGAGGTGGCTGCTGCACGTTGCATGGATAGTGGAAATTTAGAGGGAAATGTAGCCGTAGAATGTGTTGGTGAATAATTGATGAGTATGATGCTTTTTAGTATTCATATTTGTGACTCGGGAGAGTGTTACTAACCACTATGGTACTTCTTACTTCTAAGTCCTAACAACCCACTTTTTTATTATTAAAAATATTTTAAAATCAATTTTAATTTCTACAACAATTTTTATAACATGCAACAATTTTATATAATCATTAATATTGTGTTGTACGTTTCTTTCAAACTAATACAAGTCGGTTGCAAACCTATCTATTAACCAAACGGCCCTTTAAAAGTTAAGTACTACCCACTTTTTTGGACCAATGGATTTTGTATGATTTAGAGACGCAACGACCTTTATAATGCTGTCATGTTGCTGGTTTATTTCACACATGCCTAAGAGGATCCACGTTTTTAAACCTCAAAAGTCAACAAATCAAAACGAAAACTAATACTGTAGTACTCCATTATTGTTTTGCATGCATTACACCAACCAACGATAATTATTAAATTAGTACTCCATAACATAAATTCGATCGACCTATATCTTATGTGCATGTCTAAAGAAATGTGTCTATTATTACATGCCATTATTTATTTTCCCTAGTTACTTTATTATTTTCTCTTAAACGATCATTAAAAACGTTGGTGATGTTGATTGCAATCTAAGTTTCTTTTCTTCAATATTTACCCAAAATATATTTTAACTACATTTTATATCATGCATTCAAAACTTGTATTTTATGTATATATATGACATTTTCATGTTTAAAGTGAGTATCTAAGACATAATCAAACATTTTAGGTATAAAAACTCAAAATCGATACGAAAAGTTGACAAATTAACTCATTTGTAATTGATATGTACAAAAGCAAAAGCCGTCTATATTTTTCGTATCTAATCTTTCACGGTCCAATTTTATGCAGGGGGGTCGGGTCTCGGAAGGGTGTGAAACTGATGCAGTCGCACAGAGCCTCTACTTAAAAAGGGTCACATTTTAGTAGATTTGCATATAAATACGTATAATATTAAACACATATGAGCCATATAATTCAAATGTATATGCAACTTCTCTTTTAGTTTACAAGTGTAATAGTGCTTCTTTGTTGTTATTGCCTAAGGTCACCGAAAATCATATGACGACCCTGATTTGTGTAACTTGAAAGATACTTAGATCCATTTGTATTTCGCTGGACGTTGTATATGCATAGCGCGTGAAGGATTTCACGTGAATTCCTTCGTCTCGCGGGAACATGCTACGTGTGCGGCAATATCACGTGTGAACGGCAATTTTTCTGTGCAAGTGGTGGTGATGACACAGTTGAGAGTATATGTGCAAGTGTCTTTTTTTGCTTTTGTATATGCTTATTAGAGTACAATCAAACGATAAGAGGTGAGCGATTGGTACGAGTGTATATGTAATTTACAAAGCTGTTATTCGATGTGTAAACCTCAATGGGAAACGATATCGAAGACAACTCGAACCCATATCTCTATAGTAAAAGATTAAGAATGAAAAATTATTTTACTAGTACCACTCTAACCACCTTTTCGAATTTCTGAAAGACATTAGTTGCACGTTGCTAATAATTATGTACTTAAAGCCCTAAACAGTAGCCCATGGATTTTGACAGTAGGGCTTATTTATTAATTAGTAATGCAAATAATGTAACTGGGCAGCTTTTAATATTTGTACCATAATGTACTACAATCTATGTGCATGCTTCACAACCACATTCCCTCAACCTCCTTCCTTGAAGACCCTCTTCTTCCACGTATCTTGTGGCTGACCATAACTCGAATGACCTATACCGCAATCGGACATCAACTTCTTGCTATGCATGAAACGACCATCTTTTGTTTTGTTGTGTATCGTTCCAAAAGTGGAAGTAAACTTGACAAAAACTGTTCAAAAATGACTTTGAAAATGTTGATATGTACTGTAGTACGTAGTATTGTTTTTTTTTAAAACTGAACTAAAGGTACTACAGTACATATCAACATTTTAACTACTGTAAAAGATTTGAAGAGTAACTTTACAGTGTTGGGTATGGTGAGTGTTATAACATTAACAGTTTCTTTTCGACATGTTTAACCAATTCTATGATAATGGAAGTGGTCATAACGAAAAGTATAGTACGGAGTATATAGTCTTTACTCTTTATGAAAGATATTACGAGTATTTGAAGTTTGTCAGTGAGAAGTTCATGTCACGTTCTACAATTTATCTTCATAAAACATTAGTTACATAAGAATCTTCCATATAAATGGCCTATGTATGTTTTGAGAAATTTAAACAACGATATCATAAGAATAAATTAAGTGTGGCTGGTGAGTACAATGACCACCAACGACCTGTATTATTTCTGTCACACTCCGGCGACTTACAAACGACTTTTTACCACATCAAAACGATCTACACTACAAAAAACATGCCATACAAAAATACATTTTAATTAATTAAATACACACAAAACACCACTCGACCTAGGTCGACTTCTCGACCCAAATGTCCAAAAGGTCGACCTCAACCTTGAACCCGCTACAATAGCGACCTTCGACGACCTCTTGGTCGACCGACCTTGTAGTGTCCAGCCCTGTAAACCCTGCATAATATCATAATCTTAACGATTGGTAAAGTAAAGTGTCTCTAGTAAAAAAAGACAATGGGAACGCATAAACGCAATATGTCTTATGTTGGATGCATACAAGCCTATATGATTCGTAAGAACAGTGATTCAACCAAAAAGCTACTCTTACTAGGATTCGTAGGAGCAGTGATTCATACAAAAAGTTACTCTTAAATATAGGATTCTCTTTGTTATATAAAAAAAAAAGAAATAGGAATCTCAAAAGAATGATATGATTCCTTGGTTTGTTTCTGCAATTTTAAGTCACGTACTTAATTAAAATTCAATGAAGGTACAAGAATGACTTGTTATTTACTGTAAAAGTAGAGTAAATTTCAAACTACGTCTTTACGGTTTACATATAATCGCACCTTTTGTCTTTACCGCAAAGTAAGTACATTTGTCTTCCTTAATCTTGTCAATTGTTGCAACTTCATCCTTTCGACTAACGAATGTTACACTTATCTTGTTTGGTGCCCTCACGTGAGGGTATTTTGGTATTCTCACAATAAATCATGGGGTTATTCTTGTCATTTTACGTACTTCATCTTTTACCTCTGAATTATACTTACATCATCATACCACTTTAAACAAAACTAGTTTTATCGGCACAACATTAATAAACAGTAAGTAAGCATCTATCTACACGAAAACGTAAAAATAAAAGAAAATCAAACTTTTAAGATCTAAAAAGTCCTAAATTTTAGTTTTAATAGAAAATTAACAATTTCGATAAGGTTTATTCGTGATAATTAAAAGTTAAAACAAATAATTTGTTGTGATGAAAAGCCATGGAGACGTGAATGGCTCGTCGACAGGTTCCACGCCGAGCTTGGGACTCTGTCGACAACTTTATGGTGGTGTACTGGTGTCGAAAGTCTTGTTGAAAACAGGGCAAGGAATGGCAGGTAGTGGTGGTAGATTTTGTGGAGATGAAGATGTAGAAGTTCTTAGGCTAGACACAAAGGTCACCATTCCTTTCACCTCCACATTAGGGTCACATCACTACTCCCGTTACTATAATTTTCAACTCCATTGGTCATCACCTTTAAAAATACACACTTTTATATAAACATACCTCATAAAATATCTCTCATACACTCTCAAACAAACAAAAAAGTTAATGGTGAGGGTGCCACAACTTCCATCCTATTTTGGCTTGGTCTCGCGTAAGGGGATGGCTACCACAAAGGTGGCGGCGCGTGAAGAGGTAAAGTGAGGGTGAGCCCCCATTGTGTCTGGTCTTAGAGTTGACTATCATATTTTTCTTTCTTTTAACTTTAAGCTTGAAGTTGGTATCACATCCATGGTGTCACACCCTCAAAATAATACAAGGTAACCGGGGTACGACTTCATAGCATAAGAATACAAGAATATAAAGAACGACCTCTACACGAGTCATTTAAAAATACCTCGTTTGATTCATTTGAATAAATAAGTTTTTGACTAGAAAAATCCCAAAGTTTTACATCAAGAGACAAATAAATTTTAATACAATCAAACGAACAATGTGCATGAAGCAAATCTCCAATGCAATGCAATAATCAACGGGTGACTCTGCCATGAACTTCAAAATGCTAGCCAGGTACCATGCAAGTTACGAACCTGAGAAATACATGCTTAAAACATCAACATAAAGTTGATGAGTTCACGGGTTTAAGTAAAATATCAGTGTGGACCACAAGATTTTCGACTTTGACTATTATAACAAATACAATATCACAAGAAAAGTATTATGATTGCACTAAGCTCATGACATCGAAGCCTTAACATTTACGTTGTTACACGTTTTTGCCCCGGTAGGTATCTATCCCATGAACACCTAGAGTTCCCAAATGGAATGCGTTCGTTTGACATGGTAATACGTTGTTACTTACCCGGATGGGGTGTCAACCTAAATAGATCTATTCACAATATTCTTGCTTACACAAATTAATTAATGGTTAATGATAGTGGGGTCATAGTAGGATAACGGGTAACTTGGCCAATCTGTAAAAGTTTTAAGTACTTGCGTCCATAAGTAAAACTAGCAATGTATTCTCACCCCAAAGTATTACAAAACGAGTAAAGTTGTAGTTCAGAACAAGTAAAAGTGAGGCTATGAGATTCACCTCAATTCAAGTGATACAACGAGAAATATACGCAAGTTCAATGAAACACGAGTCCTAACCGCGATCTAATTAAATAATAAGCCTTAGGTATAATACGACATGTGATATGTGCATGAGTTTATAAAATTTTATCACCCTTATATACTTGTTTCTAAGGTTTTCCAAGTTCTAAATGTGATTTAAAAACTAGTTTCCAAGTGTTTATAAATAGAAAGTTAAGATAATTTGCTGTGTTGGTGCAATATTGACTAGGATCTCCTTTATGTTTTAAGGATGACAAACAAACGTTCGCAAAACGTAAAATAACAAACGATAGCCAAAATCCATAAAACCGAATTTTCACCTCTGACGCGCTGGTCACGAGTCAACACGCGGCCAGCGCGCCAATTGCGAATTCCGTTTTTACGGATCTGCTTTTGTCGGCTTTTCTCGTACCGACACATTTGGAAAATTCAATAAAGGTATGTACATGATATTTGAGCATTTGGGAACACTCAAAATGAGGTTTAGACTTAGCACGGAGCAAAAACAAATCTTCCCATTTTTCTACAAAACGCCAACTCAAACCTTTTATTAAACGCCTCTAGCCAAGGCCGAAACCTCTTTCTAAAACTAGTATGATCATATTTTCAACATACCATTAAATGAAGGTATTAATTTAAATTTAATCTGGATTTACGTTGTTCCTAATCACCTAACGGATTTTACTCCCTTATTGGTCAAACTAAGTCAAAGGTCACTTTGCGTAAACGCATCCTCTCCCGTTATGGGATATGATTTACTTATGATGCAAAGCACTTAGCTTGTATGAATCAAGATGATTAGTGATCAAATCCATTGTTGATTATCATAGATTAAAGTCTAAATGACTAATGGAGTTTGTGGTATTTAGAAGTTAATTTTACTTTTACTTTTCTCACTTCCTTACCCATAAATGTTTTTACAAACTCACATGTATTCTTCACATGTACAAGTCCACTCTTTCTCTACACAATCCTAAAACCCACCCTTCTTAATCACTTATTTACCTTTCTTACCCAACAAGTGATTTTATCTCTTCCACACACACTCCAAACATATTCTTCCTAAACAATCCCATAATCACATTTGCCCAATCTTTTCTTCTTTTATTGGCGATGTCATTATTAACCTGAATCAGTCCTTTGGCAATGTCATAGAGTCACCCCTAAAAGTTTCGTTGTATATATCATTATTCCGCCGATTTTACGCCAGGTATAGTTGTCTTTGTCTTTGATTTACAGGTTATATTTGATGAGAAGAAACCCGGAAGTTCTTAGGAAGTTTTAGGAAGATGATTCTTAAAGGACGATTTACCAGTTATCACATGTTTCTTCTTTATTATTGAGCAAACCAGGGGAGTACTAGTTTCTTTTACTTGTTTTTTCCCTTTATTCGTTTTACAGGTACTTTTAAGAACATTGGGGATAATGTTCAACTTAAATGTAGGGGGAAATAAGCCTTAGAAACTATTCCTTCAATTTTCATTTGCTTTGTCCTTAAAATGATATGTAATATACCAAAACATATCGTAGACAGTAATTTTGACTCAAATTAAAAAAAATTATGACACATACTGACGAAAATTGAGTATTATTAGCGTCTCATGGATAGGAATTTATATGACTAGCACAAAAACCCTCAAAATTCCATCCTAAAATATGTGAGGCTCGCCTTTAGATGTATAGGAATTCGGGTATCCATTTTTTATACCCAAGATAATTTTACCTTTAGCTTTCTCGAGTTAAGGAGTGAGCAATCATGTGTATCTATTCCATCGTTATGGATGTGTATATGTGGTTTCGTCGCCTTTTCTGGAGCATTGGTATCGATTTAAAATTATGTGAGTGTACCGGTAGTGTATTAAATTCTAGAACTTGTTTTTGTGATGCATCCCAAGACCGCATAGTGAGTATTAGGATTTGCTAGATAAGAGGCACTCGGATTAAACCATGTTTTAAACCTGTAATTGTTATGATGGTCACCTCGATCATATAACTATCTCACACCCTTGCCATGCACTTATTTTTGGTGCAGGATACCCCTAGTACACCCATTCGAGCCTATCCTTTTCACGGTTCTCGTAATTTTTTGGTTAATCCGGACTATTAATGAAGAGCATTGTTTAACCCTACAACCAATTGTTACACCCAAATCACCTTAGCCTACCTTGTATGTACTCGTTTTTAGTACATTATTGTTTTAACCCAAGTTAATTATTTGAGTACACGGTTTCCAAGTCCTTATCCTTGTAAATACAGTTTTGGGACGATTGAGATTCATAGTAGTACTTATTTTGCAGAAGAATGGGGAAGAAAAGTTAAATCATTACCCCCATATTTTTTCGATAGTCTCCATGTTATGTTGATCCATCTCAATTCGGGTCATTAGTTACTTTGTAATTATGAGTTCTAAAACTCAAGTAGGGGTGTGTTTATAAACCCCAAGTGATGTATTATGTTGTCTTTTATCATTCAAAACAAAAAAAGAAAAGAAAAAGAAAAAGAAAAGAAAAAGAAAAAGAAAAGAGATTGATGTAGAGTTTTGTAGAGTTTGTATATCTTTGTCCGAGTCTTTGTCTTAGCAACCCAACCGACGTGTATTCTTGTAAGTAATTAACTAACCACTTCACCCCAAATTCACCCAAAAAGTCACCCCTAAACATTTCCCATCCATTTCTGTTTCCATTAATGTTATCTTTCACCTACACCCCATAACCTTTAAAAGCCTCTTTGATAGTAATGATTAATATTTGCGTCTTGCGGTGGAGGTTTGATCCTTTACCAAGCCTATGGTAATTTGTATGCTATGACACGTAATGAGTGTTAAATTTTCCATTTCCTATATTGTTATAATTTATTATACACCTGAGTGAAAGAGAGAATCCAAACACTTATGTGAGGTCCTAGTATATGATTTCCATGCTTTTAATTACGAGGTCTAGAAGGTTGTGTCGTAAACTGCTTTTAAAGAGTAGGTTAAATGCCCCCAATATTGCTATTGTCTAGGTAGTAAAGCTCATTTTCTTGAGGACAAGTAAATCCCAAGTGTAGGGGTATTTGATGAGATGTCATTTTATATACTTTTCAGGGTCATTTAACCCCCTAAATCATGCAAATATGCCCAGATTATGTGCTTAATCATTTGTTTTTGTGTTTTTAGCATTTGGATGACTTTTGAAGGAAATATACATGACTTGGGCTCAATTGGAGAAGAAACGGACAAGATTACGGCTCTACACTGAGGTCTCTTGAAGAATTCTATACAGTGCCTGGAGACGGCGTCACAATTCCTCGCGACGCCATCGAATCTTACAAGCGACGACGTCAGGACCTTCACGACAGCGTCAGAATGTAGCCACCTCAATAGAAACCCTGGTAGATTTAGTGAAGCGACAGTGTCAGAAACCTTGCGACACCGTCGTGACTTCTTTTTCTTTATACACCTATAGTTTTTTGGTTTTTTAAGTGTGTAACTTTTGGGATCCGAACCCTAGTTTTAGAAGACGAATTTGGCTTCTACTTAAGCCATTTTTAGGGTGTCAAAACCCTCTTGTATCTGCCATTAACTCATGTTCTAATCAAGTGAGATACTTTATCTGTTATTATTCAATATGTCTATGTGTTGTTTGATTGATTTATGTTCTTCACTTTCTTATAATATGTCTGGCTAGATCCATTAGTATTTACTTATGATTGCATAACACTTATTATGCATATCTTTATTATGTTGCTTCTTATGATGGATGTGCGCGTTAGGCTTTAGAAAACTAGCCATAAGATATTAAATTGGCATAGACGTCTAGGGAAACACAAGTGTGTAGAAAGGATACAATCGATAACAATCTTCATACTACCTTACCCCTAATATGGTTGATCCCTCTTAAGTGTTTTAATTCATATAATATACTCTTAGGGGCCTTGTAATAGTCTTCATACTACCTTACTTGTGCGTTTCCTTAACGAAATATTACATAGACGGCAGGTTCGTGTAATTCGTTTATGACTTAGGAAATACTTGCACAGATCATTACAAGGGTAACAAAGCAACATAATTCGGAGAAACATAATAAGGGGTAATGCATGATTAAGTAAATACGTTAGTTTACCATATAGTGAGAGAGTTTCGGTACTTCAGGCATATCTATCAATGGGAAAAGACAGGAGAGCCTTCTATCTCTTCCAGTCTTATAAAGGAAAGAAAGTAGGATGAACAGGCTTGAGTGTCGATAGGTGACTTTAAGGTAGGCGCCTATCTCTTATTATACTATAGCAACGGGAGAAGTCGGGATTGGTGCCCGGAAATCTATCAAAAATGAGCATTTTGCCAAGATAGAACTTTTTCAATTCATGATCTGCTCTACGAAGGGAAAAGTGAAAGTATCAAAATGCAGTTATATGAGCATCGACTTGATAATTTGCCTAGTGAGAAAGCCAGGAAAAGACATACAAACTCACTCTCCCAAAGGAAGGCCATAGGGACCTCGTGACATACAACCGAAACGACTCCACTAGATAGCCGCCCCTTTCTCTCTTTTTACAGCCTCGTGGACGGACGGAAGAAGGTAAGTTACAGAACGGGGCAGTGAAGGCTCGCGAAGTAGACAGCAAGCAAGAGCTTCTCATCCCACTATTCTATTAGTCAAGCGCTAGCGCGTCCCTCTCTCTAAAGAGGTGTAAGCACTTTACTCGCTAGGGGATGGGATTCATTCACTTGCATTCCTGTTAACACTACAAAAAGATCCGGTCTCCTGATCAAATTGAGAGTTCGCTTTGCCAGTCCATGAATATGTTGCACCCAACAATTCAACGAGTTGGACAGATATGGATCGAAGCCCTGCCTAAAAAAAGTTAGGACTTTTAGGCAGATTCCAGTAAAGTAGTTTAGATTTGTTTTATTATTATTAGTTTAATTAGCTAAAAAACCAACCAACCTCTCAAACTATGATTTTTACCTGCTTTTATAGAAACTTAAAAATACAAAAAGAATATTCTCTCAACCTCTTAGAACTTTGTTAGATTCTGTTCAAGCCTTCCCAACCTATTCCCATAGAGCACGATAACAACCCCTGAGTCTTGCCTTACTACACTACAACGGTTAGGTACTCTATCTAGGGAGTTGTAAAACTTCTTGTTGAAGTCTAACGACAACTGCATCATGACACATGGCCAACGCGTCACTTGCGAAATGAATTTTCCCAATTTGGGTTCTTGGCCTATAAATACCCCCTTTTGGCCTTTGTATTCTTTACCTCTTGCAAACATTCTTTCCTTTTTTTCTCTCCTCTAATCCTCTAAGTCTAACACCTTGATGTTCTTATTATTCTCTTATATCATCTATTGAAGAACACACATCTCCGCAAGAGAGCCATACAAGTATCTAATCCATACTTGTTGTTTTGTCGAGGGTCTTCTTTCTCATACCCATTCTTTAGAATCGAGTCTCTAGGCTAGGTTAGGATTTGGTTCACCATCTATCTTTTATTCAATCGAGTTGTAAGGGAAGTCTTGTATCCGTGGGATCAAGCCTAGATCATTGGGGATCTAGTTGGAGTTTTGGAAAGCTTCCAGGGGGAAGGCTTTTAGAGTTATAGGTTAAGTCGAATCACAGGTTCTTAGGGGTGGATTCCGAGGGCGGAATACCGTAGGTAGTAACTCTTCTGTGTGAGCGCCGGTTTTGTTGAAAGCCGGTGGAGTTAGATTTAAATACGGTTTATAGTCCACCATAAGGATTATACTAGGAATAGCATAGGTGTCATGGATTCGAAACTGGACGTATGGAAGGACTAAACCTCTCTTATCGAACCAATATATATCGTGGTGTCTCTCTCTCTATCTCTATCTACTTATTGTTTCTTTGCAAAGTAGACCATCACACCACTCGGCTCTTTTGAGACTTGAAGTTTTATAAACTTCAAAATAGTCAAGAAAACTATATTCACCCCCTTTATGGTTCTACAATTTGTATCAGAGCAACTTACTTAAGTTTTCAAGCGTTAAAACCTTCCCGAGAAGTCGTTTTAAGTTGAAAACTTCTTTTTTAAAAATTCGAAATCCTAACTCTGATTTTTGAAAAAGTTGAGTAAGGATCTATGGCTCAAGAGAACTACGTTGAGGGATGTTCTATGCAAAGACCACCTTTTCTAGAACCCAATGGGTTTTGCTTTTGGAAATCCCACTTTGAGACTTACATTAAGTCCAAAGATATTGAATTATGGAAAGTCATCCAAAACGACGATTTCTACTAGACCTTTTTTACCCACACCAAATATGAGACCTTCAAACTCATATGCTCAAAGAACTTATTTTTAAAGAAACTATTCTCTGGAAAGAAAAGGTTTTTATAAAAACCAAAAGTCTTCGCACCATCAACCTAGCATTTTCCAAAAGAGAGAAAACTCCTACCCAAATCAAAGGCTAAAAACACCTTGGAGCGTTAGACCAATCTTTCAAAACTCCCATGATTTTCAAAACAATCATTGGTCCGCATTCTTAAGGTACAACCTACATAAACTATCTGCTTTACTACAAGACCTAAGAATGGTTAGCTTGGGCACTATATTTGCTAACCACAACGGACCCATAAAACAATGGGTACCACGAAATTGAATTCATATTTGTTTGTAGGTGTGTCTTAAATGCGATCTACTACCGAACGATTAGTTTATGGATATTGGTTATACTAAGCAAATGACTGAGAATAGAAGATTGTTTACTTTGTACAAGGCGTATGATGGTGATGTCGTTTTTGGGAGCAACCTAAAGGGCAAGGTCATCGGTGGAGGTAATATTACTCATGGATCCATTACAATTACCAATGTTAAGCATGTTAGTGGTCTAGCTTTAACTTGATTAGCGCAAGTCAATTATGTGATGATGATTGCTTAGTTAGCTTTACTAAAGTAGATTGTACTATTAGTAAAAATGGAAAATAGCTAGCTAAAGGACATAGGAGAAATGGTTTATATACGTTGAAGACATCAAATAACGTCACATTATATGAATCATTTATCCCATCTATATTGCTCGTTTTATATTATTTTATATAAGATTTGATACTTAATTGCTTATCTTTATGAATTTCAGTTATTATCGAGCAATTGGCAAAAGATGGAGAAAAGAACGTGTTTTGGAGCAGAAATGAAGAAGTTAAAGAAAGTTTACTAAATCTAAAGAATACGACGTATCATTCTAGACAAATACTCTGTGTCTCAAGACTTAGACGAATTCATGACCATTACCTGACTTTGAAAAATACACCGTATCCACATCAGCCGATACGCTATATAAGATACTTTGGCCAAAATTCTGGGCAAACACGTTTTACTACCAATACGCCGTATCCAAAGACCTCAACACGCCGTATTGAGTGGCGGTCAGAGATTATTCTAGAATATTATATTCATGGAGCCCACGTCAAATACTCCCAATACGTCGTATTGGATCACTCTAATACGGCGTATCGACATGATTTCAAAGCCTATATAAAGAAAACCCTACATACAATGTTCAGTATGCAATAGAAGCTTTTAACCACCAAGTATGATTCTCAGATGATTTTAGAAGCCAAGAAGGTCCTACAAGTGCATCAATTCAATAGAAAAACTCTTGTAATCAACACACTCCGTTATAAGCGTTCAGTTAGTGTAACATTTTTTTTACTTTAATCGTTCGTCTATGATACTGTGTATTGTTACAATGACTATGGGCTAATACCTATAGGTATTAGACATGTTTATGATAATTTAATGTTTTGATTTGTTTATGTCGATTGTTTACTCTTTCTTTGCATGTTGATTATGTTTATCACTTCATACCTGTTTATGGCTTGATTATGTTTTCATCTATCATTCAACTGAATCTAGGATTACAAATAAAACGCTGTAACTAATCAGTATTTAGGGTGTAGACTATAGTCTGGGATAAATACTACATACAACTTATTTATATATCTGGATCAAATAGGACTACAAATAAAATCCTAGTTCGACCTTTTGGTTAAGTGAATGGTAGACTAAGATATCTTAGGATTACAAATAACATTCTGTTTTCTTTAGGTAGTTCAATAGATTGTAGACTACCAATATATAGATAACCATTGAGCAATAAGTTAGTAAAGCCTCGATGAGCTAGGTTTTAATATTGATACCAATATTGTCACCTCTATAGATTATAACTAACGGTGTAAGCTTTATGCAGGTTTGGATGATTGTGACGGGATTAATCGTAATATAAACCTAGAGTTTAAGGAGAAGTACCACCTAGCTTAGGAATGATATAACACCAACGTATATAGTACAATCATTGCACAAATAAACAATTCATACATCTTATTTAATTAAACTTGGTTAATACGTTTTCCTTATATAAGTGCTTGACCGCTTCTTTATCATTTGTTTATCTGCTTGTGTGTGTTAATTGTCTTATCTAGTTTAGATTAAACCAAAACTCGTGCCAGTCTCTCAGGCTGAAAACCCCCCTTTGTGTTAGTTTAGGTTTAATTAGAATTAATTAGGACTAACATTAGATAACTAGAATACTAGTAAACTGAAGTATTAACGTTCACTCTTAGCGATCGACACCCTACTTACCAACGAACCTACAATCGATCGGGTACACTTCCTGTTAGTGTTAGTTAATAGGTAAAGTCGGCAAAATATAAAGAGTAAAACTTGATAATATAATTACCTATACACACGATTGTCACACCCCGCCAAGGCGGAAACGCGAGGCGTAACGAGAATGGATATCATCACAACACAATGGTGTCTACTATAGAGAAATCTAAATGAAGGAAATAACCAAATGGACACTATGTGTCATGACAATACCCAACACAAGATAAAGGAGTCTTGTATTACTAAAGTAATGTCGTACACGAACAAAATAATCTAAATACTAACAATCTCCAACAAACAACTATTAACCAAAACAAATGTCATAAATGAAAAGACTAGAAAAGACAACTCCACAAGCAATGCCTAGGGTCTCTCTAGCCACTCTTCCTAACATCCTTTTTATCATCATGATACTCACCTGAAAATGATGCTTAAAAACGTCAATACAAAGGTTGGTGAGAGTCATAGGTTTTACGACACAAATACAAGATTTAAATCAATTACTGTGATTAATAAAACAAAACATAGCAGGACAGTTAAGCTAGCAATTATACAGGCTAACATGCAAAACACATATAACAAACCTATATTCTAGACGGAACGTGTCCCCGATCCCAACGCATATCTCCCATAAATTGGCTAGAACGTTACCCTCGATCCAACAACTCATAACACTGGGTAGGAACGTTACCCCTGATCCCAAATATGTCACTTACGCACCTAAAAGTCTACCAGCCTGGGGAACCTTATACTTAGGCAGGGAACAAAACACCAACACTTGGATTATTATTTCAACCCTCCAATTGATATAAATAGAGTAGAACCAAGGTTGATCAGGACTACAGGATTTTACCTAGGATCGTTTTTGGCTTTACAAGATCGTAATCGTAAGATCGGATCGGGATCGTAAGATCCTATGAAACCATATACTTATATTTTTGTATAAGGTTATTTTTTATATTTCTATATATTCTTATATAATATTTTATATGATGGGAGTTTACATATATCCCAAAAACACTTCAATATTTACATATTTTAACGAAACATTTTTTAATAGCTAATAACTTGTGTTTAGGAGAAATATTAAAATTCTCATGTTTTATTGGGTATATATGAAATTCCCTTTGTATGATAAACGAATCTAAATGGATGATAAAATAAAAAGTACCGTGGTAGTAGAACGTTAGGTATATTGTAATACATACTTGCACAAAGTTCATTTATGTTTCAATCGATAGATGATTATGATTTGCCAAAAAAGATATTACCTACTGTGCACCTAACTTCATGTCTCATTAATTCGTTAAAACGATTCATAGATAGAAAAGAAATATGAAAGGGTCTTAATGAAAATTTATAAACTTTAGCCTAAATTACCAAAAGTCTAAAATAAGGCAATTCTACGATCCTACGATCTGATCCGATCCTACGATCCTATCTACGATCCTACGATCCAAATACGATCCTACTTGAATTGCGATCTTATTACGACCCTGATCGTTTTTTGTGTGTAGGATCGTACGATCCTACGATCAGGATCGCGATTTTGACAACCTTGGGTAGAACCACTACCCTCTAATCGGAATCACACAGAATTGAGTCTTATTTCAACCTCTAGTGGATTTAAAATAGGTAGGTACCACTTCCCTCCACCGGAATCACACAGCAATGGGATAGGCGTACCCCTCCGCTCCAACCAACCACACAACAATAAAGCACATCACATATAATAACCACATAACTGTTCATGCCTCAAGTAAAACCACATAATCACAACAATTAAAACTTTTCAAACCACAAGCATCATTTCCACCCTAATAAATCATAAGAAAAGAGGGGCTATGAAACTCACCTGAAGCACAAGCAGCTTCCAAACAATATCCACACAAGCTACACAATACAAACACAAATGTGTTACACGCGACCAAGCTAAAAGCTCATGTCCATGTAACACTCATATGATGGATGTCTAAGGGTTTAATTAACCATCATGGGTCACCCCGACACCATGCCCAAACTTAACCACTTCATTAACTCCTTCCACTAGTTACTTATAATTAACTCAGAATTGCAGAATTTTATCATGACTTTACGTACCCCAAACCCTTACTTAATGACCCTCATAATTCATACCAAAAATCACCCATGTTCATTTATGAGTATATTAACTACCTTTGGATTTCCAAAAGCCATTTACATGCACAAGTACTCCTAAGAAAATCAAACTTCAAAACAGTCCCAATTCGGATCTGATTGCACACTAAAAAGTTTGGACTTATTAACCATACTTAGACATAAAATTAGAAGGTATCCTTCTGGGGTTTCTCTATATACATATGGAACTTAACTACTGTAGAAGGGCTAAGCTCAATTCGAATTTTAAGTTAGGGTTTTACCCTCACAAACATGACCTAAATCTGACCCGTATTTACTGTTTTGACAACTTTTAGTATAACCAACATTTGAATGACTTCCCGACCTTAAAAACTTTCGAGGCTGGATTTTCTGGAAAGTACATTCAATGAGCTACTGTTTAGAGTCCAGAAACACTCAAAAACCTATTACCATCATGGAGATATTCACTCGTAAACACAACCCTAAATTCTGCTTACCCTAAATCAAGTTTTTACGCAAATCTAACCTAACCAATTGCATGAACATGACCCTAATCAAGCCATAATCATTCTATCATCATCAAATATCATTAATATTCTGAATTTTATGAAACCCTAGAATCCATCATTGATTTTGTTACATGATTAAAAAGTTAAATAAGAATAGAATAAATACCTAGCGCTCTTACTTGCTCCTACGCGATCTAGCTCTTAAATTCTTGAATCAAAACTTGTTTTTCCTTGTTCTTAGGGCTGAGGTCGACACCATGAGAGGAGGAGCAGGAATAAAAACCTAAATTATGAAGGGTTTACAGGTTTTAATAAAAGTATACAAGTCCTAGTCCAAATCTAAAACCTTTTTCCCTTTTTTTCTTTTATATACAAAATTCGTATTTATGTATATATGGGAAAAAAATATTTATTTTATTTTATTTTGTTAGTTAATTAATTTCCTTTAATACCTTAAGTTTTTAAAAAAACTAAGCTAATTTTATACACCTTTTCTCATAAAAACTACCTTCTAAATATAACCTTTATTTCACCAAACCACTTTCTACTTTTAGAAAGTTTGCTATAAACTTCTAAATTTTACTCACTTATTTTATTTCTAAAATAGCATACTTTCCATAAAACTTAATCCTTAATTTTCCAATATTTGACATAGCATTACATGCGACATGTCAATCATTTCCATTATCACCACATCTGAACACCTGGAATATCCGACACTTTAACACACATATTGAATCAAAATGAGATTCCCATACAACCCAAAATGATCTTAAGCACATATTTAACTCACTTAGTACACATAAAAATTATACTATCAATTCCATTATCACAAAATGTGAACAAAAATGAAATTCCCATATTAACCATAAATTAAATCAAAATGAGACGATCACGCTCATAGATTGATAACCAAACTCACATAAGATCACATAAACACATAGTTATAACACATAATAATATACTTGGGTCAACACTATCGGTTTGACTAACCGGCTTAAGACACGGTTGTCACAACGATGACACATCATACGTGCAAATTGGGAGATAACTTCAAACAACAAATTTGTCTTGCATCCATGGTGGATAACTTAACGCTCTGGTATTGTAGGTTAGGTCATGCCAATATGCGGTTAGTTCAAAACTTAGCTTTTAACGAGCTAGTAAGGAACCTACCTAAGTTGAGTTTTGAAAGACATTCTTGTGATACATGTGGTCTAGGGAGTCAAGGTAATGCAAACAATTAGACTAGGAACGAAGTGTCAACTAGTAGGGTTTTTGAGTTGTTACATTTATTTTTGTTTGGTCTATCTCACATTCAAAGTTACAGAGGCAACTTCTATACTTTAATGATTGTGGATGATCACTCAAACTACACTTGGGTTATGTTTGTAGAGTCTAAGGATGATGTCTTAAAAAAGTTTAAAATACTATATAAAAGGCTTGAAAACCTACATGATTGTTCTATTATTTTAATTGTAACAAATCATAGTAGTAAATTTAATAAATTGCAATTTGGGAGCTTTTGTGAACAACATGGAATGTCTTATAACTTGTCGGGCGCGTTAACTTCTCAATCAAATGAGATTGTTGAAAGAACACATCACTAGTTAAGAAAGATGAGTCATGCTATGTTGGACGAGCAATCCATTCCACAAAAGTTTTGGTGTCATGCATTAGATACGACACCATACATATTTAATAGGATTTATACTAAAAATACATTAATAAAACGCCTTACGAAATCCTTAGAAATAGGAAGCCGTCATTAGAGTACTTTAGGGTCTTTAGTTATACAGTATTTATACTTAACACTAAAGTACATCTCACCAAGTTTGACCCAAAGTCGTACGAAGGTGTGTTTTTAGGAGACTCTCAAACTAGTAAAGCATACGTAGTGCTATAAAGGAAACAATGACAATTGAGGAATCTCTCAATGTTACTTTTGATGAGAGCTTGCTTGAGCCCAAGTCATCTTCTTCGATAGAAGATGATAGGATTGATGAACCCCCAATTCAAGATCTCAATGGGTCACCGTCATTATAAGTTAATGTTCGTGTTGTGAGGTTATCTAAGACGTCTAAAAGAGCTAGAGGTACCCAATTGAACAAGTATTTGGTTGAGTTGAATGAGAGTACCACTTAGGTCTAAGACTAAACAATCTTTACGATTTTCGCATTTTGGGGGGGGGGGGGGGTGTGGGGGGGAACCATTTCCTAAAGTTCAAATTGCATGAGTCTAATTAGTTGTTCATGGTTGGCATTGCACCTTGGATATTGATTTGAGAGTGTGAGGATCAAAAACAGATCAGAAGTCTAGAGGTGTTTCCATACCTATAGAGATATAATTGTTGCTCTTAGAGCTTATGATGCTTTTGTGCTATGTATTAAGGCTAATGTGATAGGCATGAAAGTTTTTTTTATTTTTTTTTTTTTTTTCTTTTTTTTTTTTTTTTTTTTTTTTTTTTTTTTTTTTTAACTTTTTTTTTTTATTTTTTATTTTTTTTTATTTTTTTTTTTTTTTGTTTAATTTTTATTTTTTTTTTAATTTTGTTGTTGTTTTTTTTTTTCTTTTTTTTTTTTTTTTTTTTTTTTTACTTATCTTTTTTTTTTTTTTAGTTTTTTTTTGTTTTTTTTTTTATTTTTTTTTTTTTTATTTGTTTTTTTTTAATTTATTGTTTCCATACCCTATAGAGATAATTGTGCTCTTAGAGCTTATGTGTTATGTGTTAGGACTTATATGAAAGGCATGAAAGTTAAGAAACATTTTTGTTTTAACGAGATGAAGGATAGATATCAATGTATTATTCAAACCATGGTTGACATTATCTCGAACTCTACATGTTAAACCTATGTGCTATGAACAAGAAATTTGATCTACATTTTGGTAATTTTGTGGTAATTATTGCCTCACATATTTAAATGTGTGAAATCAACTTATTCACAACATTGCATGTTTCATTCCCCATGATGGACATGAAAGATTAAATAGACAAATTCATTGACAAAATCACTTTGGATCATAACTCATCCTTGTGTTGAAAATGCTGTATTTGTGTCAACTTGCTCATTTTATGTGCTAATTGCATACTATGTGTATTAGGATAGAAAAAAAAGAAAAGAACTTTATGTAAACATACAAACTACTCACGTAGTTAAAGAGAATTCTTTTGAAATTAAATTCGGCATGGTATTGCATAACAAACTAAAATACACTACTAATAAACATGATAATGTAGTCACCTCATCCGAGAAACTATGAAACTAATTCACCATACACTATGGTAGTTAATCTTATCATTGTTGACACAACACATCGACCATAAGTCTGAGATATTATACTTAGAAACACTCTGCTATTGTATAATGGATTGTGTGCCCAATATGTGTAAAATATCCAAGAAGGATTAAAATACACATTGAAGTAGGATTGATAACTTGGATAACTCATCCGAGATCCTAAGTATTTTCCTTGTAATGCATTGAAAATAAAGTTATCATTACCAAAAATCCAAAATGGTGATTAAGGATCTCTACACAACAAACTATAATGAAGAATCATGCATGGAAAATCTTTGGCGCATGCATGCATACTTGTAGGAACTATCTTGTGTAACTTAATCATCCAATGTAAATACTAAATCAAATACACTCAAACAACGCCCTTAGATTCAACAAAGCATCATTTGATTCTTTACTCAAAACTTCCAATCACCATGACATTATGTCCTTCCCAACGTCACTAAATTTCCTTCATATAATCATTTCCACCACCTTCTCAAAGAATCAATAAGGCTTTATGTCAAAATCATATGAGATTCCTAACCAAAATTGCTTACCCACCACTCTCCTCAAACTTCTATAAAAATCAACAATACACCAATACACAAACCATACTTTCTCCACCCCTATAAATCAGCAACACATAAGTAAACATGAGTGATTCGTCCATAGGAAACTACAAAGGAAAGAAAATTATGAAAGATGAAGAACCAAACGATGAATGGGTCAATCCAACAAGTGAAGATAATCTAATCCTAAGAAATTAGATGGCCCGATTTGGTACAAGATGGGGTATCCTCTCCCTCACAAGCTTAATGAAAATGAGCATCCTCATACCTCTACTTGCCAATGTTGCAAGAAAGGAATTAAGGTACAAAATGACCTTAAAGACTTTCATGACGAGATGAAGGAGATTCATTATTACCTTAACAACAACTTCAAGTTGTTATGCTTAACGGTCGAGCCATTGGCAAAGGCTACAACCTAACATCGAAAGAATAAACGAGTTGGTTGGCACCTTTAAATAAGGGGATGATAAGAATGGAAACCCCCAAATATGTATAGCTTGTTGCTAGGAAATGTATACTATATGTTATGTGTTGTATGTTTTTTATGAGAAATAAAATGCTTGAATGCTTCTTGATTAATATTGCTTAGCTACAAATGGGATGAATTTTGAATATAATTTTTCATGCATGCTCAACAAAAAGTAAATTGGAGTCATGAATATCTATACATATAAATGTTAAAATACATATATGAATATATACAACAATGTACAAAGTCACAACAATCCATATTTGTACTCATCAATGTTTCCAAGTTTCCAAATGGTAAGCTAACCCATGTTGGACTTGCACATGTGTATATATGTTCGTTGCTTGTATTGTTTTGTGTTTGCTTGTTGCTAGCTATAGCCAATAACACTTTAAAGGTAATGCTCTTGAGCCATGGATCCCCACCTTGGAACAAGGGGGAGCAACGATCTAGAGGGAGCACGTACAATGGTATCTATTCTCTCTTATACAAAGATATCAGCCTTCCATTGAAAGACCAAGGTCCCGCCTTTTTTATTTGACAAAGGGGGGAGAAGGAAAGCAAAGCTATGAAGCTTATGATTGCAAGAAATTACGGAAGCAAAGAGCTATAGCATACATGGAAGTAAACAAGCTATATAAGTCTCATAAGGTGAAGACAATGTTCAAGCTTCACCAAATTACAAAGCCAAGATCAAGACACGAACTTCATTAACGACGGTCTTCATCTTCGCTAAGTTTGTAATTTTATTTGCTTTCCAGAATTTTATTTGTCATCATCAAAAAGGGGGAGATTGTTGGTGTAACATTGACTAGGATCTCCTTTATGTTTTAACGATGACAAACTGATATGGGTTTTGCAAACTCACAAGAAGTTTACAATCACCTAGACAGAGTACCTAACCGTTGTAGTGTAGTATGGCAAGACTCGGGGGTTGTTATCGTTCTCTAGAAGAATAGCGTATGAAGGTTCAAACTAAATGTAACTAAGGTCTATGGGTTGAAAGAAGATTATTTTTGTGTTTTTATATTTTTATAAAAGCAATTAAAATCTCAGTTTTGAAGGGGGTTTGGTTTTAAACTAATTAAACTAATAACCTAAATTAAATCTAAACTAACGTGGAAACTCGTATAGGTAAAAAAACGTGTTCACTTAATCATGCACTACTCCTTGAATTGCTCCTCCTAATTCTATTGCCCGTCGCCCTTGTGATGTAGTGTGTAAGTATTTCCTAATTCATGAACGAATTACACGAACCCGTCGTCTATGTAATATTCCGTTAAGGCAACGCACAAGTAAGGTAGTATGAAGACTATTACAAGGCCCCTAAGAGTACATTACATGCATTAAAACACTTAAAAGGTGATCAACCATATTAGGGCAAGCTAGTATGAAGACTGTTGCGATGGTATCCTTTCTACACAATTACGTTTCCCTAAACGTCTTCACAAGCAATTAAGAAGCTAGTTTCCTAGAGCCTAACGCGCCACTCATCAACAAGAAGCAATATTAAAAGGTGTTACAAATCAATTTTCATGAAATCATAAGCAAACACTAACTAATTTAGCCTAGCATGTTAAAGAGAAGTGAAGAACAACAATTAATCAAACAATAAGACATATTGAGAGATTAAAAAGATAGAAGAACTTCACTTGATTAAAACATGCAGTTAGGGTTGATACAAGAGGGTTTAAGAACCTTAAAATCGACCCCAAACCTGATAATATTTGTACCCTAAGTATGACTATCGAATCCCACAAGCTCCACACTTTAAAACCTTAAAACTGAGTTTGTATATATAAAAAACTATTACGACGGCGCAACTTTATAGCTGTGACGTCATCGCTATGCCGAATCTTTTAGGGTTTCATTAAGTCGGTTACGTTCTGACGCCATCTCAAAGATCCCGAGGTCGTCTCTTGTACATCATGACGCCGTCGCATGGAATTGCGAAGCCGTCTCCAGCCACTGTATGGCTTTTCTTCATCGGCTTTAATGTAGTGTTGTAATTTTGTCCGTTTCTTCCCAAAATGAGCCCAAGTCACGTGTAATTCCTCCAAATGCCATCCAAGTGCTAAAATACAAAAAGAAACAATTAAGTACGTATTTTGAGCATATTTGCATGATTTAGGGGGTTAAATGACCTCGAAAAAGTATATTAAATGACATCTCAGCAAATACCCCTACACTTGAGATTTTCTTGTCCTCAAGCAAATGAGCTTTTCTACCTAGTTCATAGCAATATTAGGGGCATTTAACTTACTCTTTAAAGGTAATTTATGACACAACCAATTAGACCTCGAAATTAAAAGCATGGAAATTATATACTAGCACCTCACAATAAGTGTTTGGATTCTCTCTTTCTCTCGGGTGTATAATGAATTATAACAATAGGGAAAACGGGAAAATAAAACTCATTACCCATCATAGCATATAAATTACCATAGACTTGATAAAGGATCAAACCTCTACTGATGTGGCGTAAGCACCTAAGAATTACTATCAACGAGGTCTTTAAAGGGGTGTGAGGTTTAGGTGTAAGTTAAACAGAAATGAAAACGGATGAGATATATTTGGGTGGATTTGGGATGGTGGTGAGTTAATTAAATAGAAGAATACATGTAAAGGCGTTGTTAAGCCAAGACTCGATCACACTAGGACTAAGATATACAAACACTACATCAAACTCTTTCTTTTTCTTTTCTATCTTTTTTTTGATTTTTTTTTCTTTTTCTCTTTTTTTCCGTACACTTTTGCCTTGCCATATGCTAAAACATAATAATACATGACTCGGGGTTTATAGACGCACCCCTACACTTGAGTTTTTAATACTCAATGATATTAGCTAATCTAATTACCCGAATTGAAAGGATCAACAAACATGGAGTGTATTAAGCACGTATAAGGGTAATACTTTGACTTTCTTGCCATTTCTCCATAAAATAAAAACTACCATGAATCTCAATCGTCCCAAAACTGTATACACTAATAAAAGACTCGACTTAGCAACCATGTACTCAAGCAAATAATTAACTAGGTTTACAAATGTGATAATAATAATGTACTAAAAATGAGTACATACAAGGAAGGCTAAGACAATTTGGGTGTGGCATTTGGTAAGGGTGTATGATAACATTAAATATTTAATACTTTTTCATATCAAATTCCTACGTTTATTGCACTGCTTTATGTCATTTTGATACTTAATTCGTTTATATTCTGTATTTTAGGTAATTTTGGCAATAGAACGGAAGATATGCGGAAAAACAGTTGTTTATATCAAAATTCGCATTATTCATGAGTTACGGCATAATTGATAACATGATTACGCCGTAACCAGTTATTACATGTGAAATTATGCTGACAATGAAGTTACGGCATAACGAAAACAAGAGTTACGCCGTAATTGATCACTTATTACGAAGATTTGGAAGATCAATTAATTATAACGAAGATTCGATGCTGACGAGGCTTTACGGCGTAACATCCAATATGGTTACATCGTAATCTTTTATAATGGAAATTATGTGGTTGCTGACTAAGGGTTACGGCGCAACAAGATTTTTAATTACGCTGTAACCAACATTATCTCTTAAAGAAAGAAAGCCGCGTCAGAAGTGTTATGGCGTAACCAAGTATTGGGTTACGCTGTAATGTGTGACTCATCACAGGGACAAAAATTGTACAAAATATTAAAAATTTTCATTTCTCACCATGAAGTTCAAGGGCCGAAGTCGTAGATTACCTAAACCTATATTTTACTATATATATGACTTATTAGAATGATTTGATTCATTCATTCATTGGTGGAGCCTCATGGTGTGCGACGAACAGAAGAAGGAGAAAAGAGAGAGCAACCTACCTGGTTGCTTGATTCGGGGTTCGCCACGGGATCCAACTAGAAGATCGGGAGCATTATTCAGCATGATTTGTACATGATTCCTCAAAAATTACAGTTTGATTTCAATTAATTATTTTTACCAATTTATTTGGTCTCAGCTTAATTTTTTGATGCTTGATATTTATTATGTTTAATTTTACTCTTGTCATTTAATTTATTAATTATTCATTGGTTAATTATTTTTGATCTCTTTGTCTCACTATTGTTTCATTAGATATTCCTTGACTATCGCGTAACCCTGGGTTTTGGTAGTACGGGTGGTTTGGACCTAGCTTGCCCCATATTTAGATTATCTAGTCAATATGGGATCCAATGGGTACTAGGGAGGATCACTAATTCCTTACCTGGTGTAGGAACTAACCGGTCACCACACTTATCACTTAATATACTTAAAACGTACAAGAACTCTTTCAAAGAGGGTTAATAATCTTTATAGATTATTAGATATGTTTTGGAAATAGTTGGGATTAATCACTGCAACATGGATAACCTACCTCCCAGATGATTTGGGACTGATTCGGAATCGCAGGGAGTATAGGATAGACTATATATGCATATTCAGGTCTATCGACCTTAGAAACCACTAATAAAACAAGAATTAGACATTGCACTTGAGATCAAGATAATTCAACCTTGGATATTTAATTAAGTTAAATGGGTTCATCTTTTTAGTAGTTTTCCACTATACCAATTCCATTGATTGAATAAAACCAGATTAATTCCTTTCATTTATTCTCTTAAAATTTAATCACTAAAACAGCTTTAAAAACGTGACACTTTAAACTCAAATTTATTTCCACCCTTTAGCTCTTGGGACGACCTCGGATTTACCAAAACTACACTACTCACGATCGGGTTCTTTGCCCCTTAGTGCGTTTGTAAGGTGAAACGAGTTTTATAAATTTAAAACTTGGTAAATAAATATTTAAAAGAAAATACGCATCAAGTTTTTGGCGCCGTTGCCGGGGATCGAATTAGGTTTTAAATTTGAGTTTTGTATATATTTTATTTCAGTATTTGTTTCCTTGTAATTACACAATCTACTGTTATCTCTTGTTTGATTTTCAGGAAACATGGAAATGGAGCCTGCCATTGAGAACATGACGATAAGCGAGTACTTGGAGTATAAAGCTGCGAAAGAAAGGAGATCACTCCTATGATTTCACACCCCAATTTTTTGCTCAACCACCACACGCACCTAACACTAGTAAGAAGGATTCCAACTTTGATAAAATCTTGGATGACTTATTTAGAACAGGAGCTGAAAACATAAAGCAAATGGGGCATTATATAGTTCAGGATAGTATTTAGGAACAGGATGATGATTCGGAGGAGGATCAGGAGGAAGATGGTGATGATGATGATACTTTTTATATGTGGGATATTACGGTCGAGGACGTTGAACGGATTAGGAATTTTTTTAGCGTCCCTGATGAAATAGATGAAATAGTACAACCTGTGATCCCAGAACCCATTCACACCACACCACCTAATGATGATTATGTAGCACCGGCTACTAAATCAATTTTGGATGAACCTTTGGAAGAATTCGGTGACGAGATCTTGAATGTAGCCATAATTGACGAGGAGGCTGATTTTAATCCTACTAAGGATCTAGAAGAGCTTGAAAGACTTCTAGCTCTGAGACCTCAATCAAATGTTATGGAAATTCATGTGCATGTAGTTATTATTAATACTGAGCCCTTCATTCATACTTAACTAATGAGTCCCTTATATGGAGTGTTTAAAACATCTAAACCATGTAAGGTAGATAGGGACATTATATCTCTTGGAAGGTATGCCTTCTATTCATCATTTCCCTATCCTGTAGCTTACTGACACCCGAAGGGTGTCTATTGCTACTTTCACCCACACTTAATCCCAAGTGAGGGGATGGACACCTGGTTACCTAGTAAATAAGGGTGGAGTCAAGCTAGAAACTCAAACAAAATCAAGTGCTTTGTGGGAGACACCCCATGCCTATCTTTTAATTTATTTTTGTCTTATTTCATTTTAATTTTTGCATATTAGTGGGTTTGTATGTTTCTTACTTGGTTTTGCAGGAGTTAAAGGGGATGGAATTCGAGGTCTCATGGACTCGTTTTATGTGGTCAATTGGTTGTTGAGCTGCAACAGGTTACGGCGTAACTCTTATAGTTACAACGTAATCAATGTTGTTATGGCGCAATTCTTTCTATGATTACGTCGTAACTTGATCAAATAAAATTTTCAAAAATTGGCAACCAAGTCATTACGGCGTAACTCATTCCATGGTTACGCCGTAATCCCTTCCTGCAAATCATTAAATCGTTTGAAATTTTACAAAGCCGTGTATATTGGTAAACAAACTTTGTGGGTATGTTCTTTGGAAACCCTCACGAGACTTCACTCGTCCACTTAGGCCACCAAGTTGTTTAAAAGGCTTGTTGCATACACTAAATGCAACCATAATTCCTACGAAAGTGAGTTAGGATTGTATTTCTTGTATCATTATCCAATACATTTCTTGCTATTATGCTTTTATCCAGATTTATGCTTTTGGTATTAGTCTTTCTTGCAGTTATTCAGGTAATGCACAGGATGTGGTGCTAGGATACTAATCGAGCTACAAGGAAGCATCCCAGACCGTCCTAGTTTAATGCTATACATGATGATGAAAAAGTCACCTGTGATGGTGGATGTTGCTTGAAAAAGAAGACTTGGAGCATTGCTTTAAGCATGCTGTCTCATCATATCACCGAGCAAATCCAAGGGAGTAATCCGTTCCATTTCTAACCCTTCCTATTTAAATTTTATATGCTTATGTTTGACTCAAGTGGGGGGAAGGGATTAGAAATAAACACCCATTTGATTAACCTTGCCTTTATTTTTCTAGTTTATTTTGAAAAATGTTTCATTAATAAAATTTTGACATGTTTTTCATTATTTACCTAGTTAAGACTATACTAAGCACACCTACCTTATAATTCCATTATGTGAGGATAAGCCTTTTCGTTTTCCCCTTATACATAAATTCGTTAAAACTGAGTGTGCCGGTGGCTGTAGTAGACTTTAGAACTTGGCCTGGTATATTTTTCGAGACCATAATAATGAGCATTGCACCTAGAGTAATCGGTGTAGCTATGATAAAAGGCAATTTTAGGATTAACCCCAAATAGCCCATCCATGTTATGTTTGTGTATATTGACTTTTTACACTGATTAGTCAACCCCCCTGTTAAATCCCTTATTGCACTCATCTTTAGTGCAAGATACCCCTAGTACAATCTGCTGAGCCTTTCATTTGATTTTGTAACCTAATATATGTTGTTTCGTTACACCTATCGCCTTAGCCTATCCTGTAGTTTCTTAGTCCATGATTGGGGAGTTGCTGGTTAATTTTGGGTTTCACTGGTGGAAGTTGCGGGTTAAGATAGAGGGTATTTGAAGAAAAGATGGGTTTTGAAGACAGTTGATCTCAAGTGGGGGGACGCACATGTATATATGTGTCTGTAATGTGATTCATTGCATCCTTGTCTTGCATCAAAAAAAAAATAAAGAGCATGCAAGCAAGTGTTTATTAGTCAGGTTATATGTCGTATAGTGATAGTATTTCCCGCTTGTCCAGCTGGCGATGATTTCATCTTTCACGGGTAGTTCTATCTCTCCTTTCTATTATACGTCTATTTGTACAATGAGGGCACTATACAACTCAAGTGGGGGAAGGGAGATAGAAATGAGGTATTTGGTGAGATTATGTGCTATTTTGGCCTAAATTTTATTTTTTTTAGCATATAATCATTGATGATGAAGGCTGAGTTAATGTGTCACACTACATTTCATACGCATTAACTTGTGTATTGTGAAGACCCCTTGACTCTTGACCCTCGTTTTTACCTTATGGGATTTGAATGCGACAAGTGACGGGGAGATTATAGACTTAGGAAACTATTTGTTTTGTGTTTTTATTTAACAATAATTAAATGTGCATCCCATGTCTTTATCCTACCCTATATTATTCTCCGTCCTAACCCGTTGTTAAACACGAATAAGGATGAGATCGAATCACGTATATCTATTCCGTCGTTACGGCCATGTATGTGTAATTCAACCACCTTGTTGGTGTGGTACTTTGGGTGAAAGATTGTTTGAATGATCAAAACCTCGTATGCCTTTGTGTTGTGTCAACCCATTTGCCTTTTTGAACAGTTGCATCTATGTGTTCCATTTTCGGTGCTGACGAGGCTTTACGGCGTAACATCTAATATGGTTACACCGTAATCTTTTATTATGGAAATTATATGGTTGCTGACAAAGGGTTACGGCGCAATGAGATTTTTAATTACGCCGTAACCAACATTATCTCTTAAAGAAGGAAAGCCGCGTCAGAAGTGTTACGGCGTAACCAAGTATTGGGTTACGTCGTAATGTGTGACTCATCATAGGGACGAAAATTATACAAAATATTAAAAAGTTTCACTTCTCACCATGAAGTTCAAGGGCCGAAGTCGTACATTACCCAAACCTATATTTTACTATAAATATGACTTATTATAATGATTTTATTCATTCATTCATTGGTGGAGCCTCCTGGTGTGCGACGAACAGAAGAAGGAGAAAAGAAAGAGCAACCTACCTGGTTGCTTGATTCGGGGTTTGCCACGGGATCCAACTAGAAGATCGGGAGCATTATTTTAGCATGATTTGTACATGATTCCTCAAAAATTACAGTTTGATTTCAATTAATTATTTTTACCAATTTATTTGGTCTCGGCTTAATTTTTTGATGCTTGATATTTATTATGTTTAATTTTACTCTTGTCATTTAATTTATTAATTATTCCTTGGTTAATTATTTTTGATCTCTTTGTCTTACTATTGTTTCATTAGATATTCCTTGACTATCGCGTAACCCTAGGTTTTAGTAGTACGGGTGGTTTGGACCTAGCTTGCCCCATAATTAGATTATCTAGTCAATATGGGATCCAATGGGTGTGACAACCATGACTTGAGTAGGTTGGTCAAACCGTAGTGTTGACCTAAATGTATCTGTTGCAATGTATGGTTATGTGTTTGTGTGGGATATGTGAGATTGGATAATCAATCCATTGAGCGTGCTCGTCTCATTGGAATTGGATTTGTGTTGAATTTTGTGAAGTTCATTTCGTTCACTTTTAGTGACAAGGAAATGATTTCGGTGATTGAAGCGGTTTCGCGTTAATTGTGTAAGTAATTATACGTATATGTATTTTTGTGTTAGTAATTTAAGATAAGTTTAGGTTTTAAAGGTTAAGTTAAGAGAAATGAGTTATTTGATGAAGAAATTTCATTTTAATCACTTATAGTGATAATGGAATTGATTGGGTATTTTGAGAGAATTGTTTTGGTTAATATGAGGATGTCTAGGTGATGGATTAAAATAGGAAGTGTGTCATTTGTGAAAGAAATGAGTTTATTAAAATATAAGAGTTTTTGGAAGACTTTTTATTTTTGGAAAGTGAATTTGGAAATGAAAAGTTATTTTTAAAAAGTAGTTTATAAACAAAATGGTTTACCAAATTAGCTTAGGTTTTTATAAAACTTAAGATATGAAGGTAATTAATTAACTAATATTTTTTTATAGATGAATAGTAAAATACGAATTTTAAAAGAAAAAAGAAAAGAAAAGAAAAAAATAGAGTTGTATTAGAAATCAAACACTAACTAGGCTTTATCTAGGATTACCTTAGAGCCTATAAATACAAAAAAATAAAAACCCTAAACCCTTATTGAATTTGGCCGATTTTTACAAGAGAAGAAAAAGAAGAGAATTTTAGGGTTCTTGGTTTAGGTATTTTCTAATCCTTGTTTAGTTCTAGTTATTTAAGTATGATGGATTAGGGTTTATAAATTAGGGCTTTGATTTTTCTAGAAGTTTATAATGTTATAATGATTGTTTAATCATTAGTTTAATTGGTTACAAGATTTGATCATGCGTTAGGGTCTAGATCGCCCGAATTAGTTTTTTAATTCACTGCAGAAAGTTAGGCAGTTTTGTAACGAGCATAACTCATTCATAAAAACTCAAATAAACAACTTACAACATACTGGAGATAACATCTGAGAGTCTACTTTCCAGAAAAGTTGGCCTCGTGAATTTTTATGGTCGGAAAGTGGGTCAAAATGTCGTTACAAAATCAGTGTGTAAAATAGTGACGAATTTCAGTTTTGGTTTTGATTTTTCTAAAAATACTTAGACATTTAGTTAGAGGCTCTAAATCACGTGGAAGTTAGTTTATATATTGTGTGTGATTCCTGAATGTTTTCTAAGTATGTTATCAAGTTTAAGTTGGTTATCTAACGTCATACTTTTAGGGGGTCAGATTCTGGATGAATTCTGGACACTTTGGATTAATGAATTTCTAAAGGGTATTTGAAAAAGGGTAATGGCTTTGGGAGAACTATGAGAGGTTCATAAGACATATATGTATCATGGTGAATTTTGGTTTGAATTGTGGAAGTGTTTAAGTGGTACGTTTAGGACATGTAAGTGAGTATAAAATTCTGCTCAAAACGAGAAAATTTAAAGTGTAGCATTGAAGTGTAAATGGCATATGTAGGAGTTGGAAAAAGGTTAAATCAAGTATAGAACTATGGTAGATAGCTTAGATATCCATCATAGTTGAGGTTACATCATATTGGGTTGAATGCCTAATTGATGGTAGCTTATTGTGTGCTTAATTGTTTAGATTATCCGTTAAGAGTTTGTGAAGCTTTTGTTGGATTCTTTTAGGAATCTGAGCATCAGGTGAGTTTCATAGTTTCACTTTTAATGTTTTACATTGAGATGGAAATGATGCAAAGATATTTTGGATGTGTTTAATCGCTAGGATTATATGGTTTTACTTGAGGCATAAACGTTTATGTGGTTATTATAGGTGATATGCTTAATGTTGTTGTGATTTCTGTGTGATTCCGATTAG
>BQNB010037843.1:8754-33796 GCA_026074375.1 Tanacetum coccineum | reverse complement strand
TTTGCATCAGTCATCTTATGGAACTTAGCAAGGTGATCTTCTGGTAGGGCCATAAGCAAGGTAGTCCTTGCTTTTCTCTCTCGTTCTCTGGCAACAATCTCTTTTGCTGCTCTATCGGCCAAAACTTTAATTCTCCCTTTTTGAGAATAGGCAGCTTGATGGTTGAAACTGTATGAGGAGTTTGTTGGGTTGGTGTTTGTGATGATGGTGGTGGAATTTCATCTTGTGATGTTGATACAGACATGTTGAGGGTTTATTGCTGTATTTAATTGTTCTTCTTATTTAGAGTTTCTCACAGGCTCTGATACCACTTGTGAGTCCCTAAACGAATAGATCTCTGCAGCCTATTAAGGTTGATAGCCAAGATGTATAAATAAAACTGACTATATAGAAACACTGTTTATGAATACTATGTGTTAATGCGGAATCTTAACACAAGTACTAAGAAAAACAATGTATAACTAAATAACAACTTCTATTAATCTGCTTTTAACAATTTACAGATTACTAACTATTTTAGATATGATATTTCTATGAGATATCTTAAGGACGTATATCTAACTATGCTTAGAGATATCCTTTTATAGACTAAGGATAAACTCTCACAAGCTTACAAATCGCTAACAACTAACACATATCTTTTCCTAGAATATCTCATACATATCTCATAAACGGTACTAACTATTTAGTAACTAACGGTACTAACTAATCGATCAGTACTTACATTTTGTACTGTCGGTACTAACTATTACTAACAGTACTAACTATTTGTACTGCCGGTACTAACTTACTAAAACATAAATCCTAACAATCCCCAATAGAGCTCAATAAGCTCCATGTCATTTTGATCCACCTCAAATCGGGTCATTAGTTAGATTGTAAATAATCGAGTATGTAAAAGTTCAAGTGTAGGGGTGTATCTATAAACCCTCATGATGTATTATATGTTTAAGCAATGGCAGGGCAAAAGTGTACGAAAAAAAATGTATATAAAAAGTTGTATAAAAAAGAGTGAAAAAATGTACGGGCTGCCATTTGCTTATGTTTATATTAGAGTCAAGAAAAGAAAAAGAAAAGAGATTGGTGTAGAGTTTTGTAGAGTTTGTATATTTTGTCCGAGTCTTTGGCTTAGCAACCAAACCAACGTGTATTCTTATAAATAATTTGCTAACCCTTACACTCCAAATTCACCAAAAGTCACCACCTAAATATATCCCATCCGTTTCTGTTTTCGTTAATGTTATCTTACACCTACACCCCACAACCCTTTAAAAGAACTCTTAGATAGTAATGAATAATGCTTGCGCCTAGCGGTAAAGGTCTGATCCTTTACCAAGCCTATGGTAATTTATATGCTATGACAGGTAATGAGTGTTTATTTTCCGTTTCCCCGCAACTGTTATAATTTATTATACACCCGAGAGAAAGAGAGAATCTGAAACACTTATGTGAGGTACTAGTATATACTTTTCGTACTTTTAATTACGAGGTCTAGAAGGTTGTGTTGTAAAATACTTTTAAATAGTAGGTTAAATGAGCCCAATATTCCTATTGTCTAGGTAGAAAAGCCCATTTGCTTAAGGACAAGCAAATCCCAAGTGTAGGGGTATCTGATGAGGTGTCATTTTATACACCATTTCGAAGTTATTTAACCTCATAAATCATGCAAATATGCCCAGATTATGTGCTTAATTGTTTATTTTTAGGTTTTTAGCACTTGGATGGCTTTTGGAGGAAAATACGTGACTTGGGCTCATTTGAAGAAGAAACAGACAAGATTACGGACCTACACCTAATATCTTGAAGATTTATGCATACAGTGGATGGAGACGGCGTCACAAGCATAAAGCAACGCCGTCGTGATCTATCTAGTGACGGCGTCAGGAATTTCACGACGAAGTCAGGACGTGGCTGACTTAAAGAGGATCTAGAACCATCTACGTGGCGACGGCGTTAGGATTTCTAAGCGACGTCGTCACATTGATATCTCTATAAAAAACTGTTTTTAGGGTGAAGTGTGTAACTTTGTATAAAGCTAGGGAGACGAACCCTAGTCATTCTAGCAGCCTTATAGGTCGTTTTAGGGCCTCAAAACCCTATTGTACTACCTTGAATCAATGTTTTAGTCAAGTAAGGTTATTTATCATTAATCATTCAATATGTCTATGTGTTGTTTGATTGATTTATCTTCTTGCTTTCTTTATAACATGCGAGGCTAAACCCTCCTTTTTATTTATCTATGATTGCATGAAACTTAGGATGTAGATCCTTTTGATGTTGCTTCTTGTTGATGAATGTGCGCGTTAGGCTTTAGAAAACCAGTTTTTGTCTGTATCGCTGTTGACATATCTAGAAAAACCCGAGTGTGTAGAAAGGATATCATCGGTAACAGTCTTCATACTACCTTACCCATTATATGGTTGATCCCTCTTAAGATATTTCACATGCATTTAATATACTCATGGGGGCCTTGTAATAGTCTTCATACTACCTTACTTGTGCTTTGCCTTAACGGAATATCAAATAGACGACAGGTTCGTATAATCCGTTCATGACCTAGGAAATACTTACACAGATCATCACAAGTGTAACAAAGCAACAGATCTAGGAGAAGCAATCTGAGGAGTAGTGCATGATTAGGTAAATACAATTGTTTATCACAAAGTTATCGCTAGTAGATTAGATTATAATTAGTTTAGTTATTAGTTAAACAAATTATAACAACCGTCAATTTTCGGAACATATTTAAATAATAAATCATATTTATTATTACATGTTGTCGTTTATAAAATTATTTATTGTTTAAATTATTTGATGTCGAAAACGAAAAAGGAAATATAATTAATTCATAGAAAGTTATTCAAACACGAACCACTAAATCACGTTTTACACAATTCGTATACCCTAAGAGCATACGATGTAAAACGATATTTCAGCCACAACTTTTTAGTTTTACCCGAGAGACCTTGAAAACAAGCAGAATAGGGATGAACAGCCTCGCAAAGTTTGAAAACTGCAACACAGTTGCGTGCCGACATACAAAAATAATTAAATTTATTTTAAATAAACCATTTATTTAATAAGATATAATTAAAATAGAAATACATTTAACCATTATTTGTACAAAAGCGTTTGATGATAACAGCGAATATTCGAGTTGAAATCCATTATATTTCACACAAGTCTTAACCGATTCACCAAATAAATACCGACGAGTTTTCGTAAGCGAATGTCGACATTTAAAATTTTATTTGTCGATAATAAATATTTTCGTATTTTATTATGAAAATTTTGAAAAAAAAAGATTTGATTATTTTTATTTTTGATGTTTCGCGAGTCGACGTTAAATCGCGCGCTCGTTAATCGTTTTGAGCATCGTAAAAATTTACGACATGTCTCGTTATTATTTTTGTGATTAAAAAAAATATATATATTATTTTTGCTAACCGTATCGTCTTTGTTCCTCGACCTTGGCCAAAGCTCGCGTTTTATTTAATAGTATACAAGTTATACTTTAAATTAAACATTACACAATATTTATAAGTAATAAAAGAAAGAATTTTTTTTTAAAATTTGCATGTTATCTACTCTAGTAGGCTGACGCCTAGACACCAAACCCACACTCCATTTATTTTAATTTCCAAGATACTAATTATTATATGTGTTTTCCCCTTTTTCCATTTATTGGTGCATTTAACTTTTTTTACTTTGAAATTGCTTCTCCTTTTCTTTTGCCTTTTAGATCCGGACGAGGCACAACACCAATGCAATTCAACCATCAAAAATTTTATTACTTAAAATCTATTCTAGCATCAATCAAATGACATTCCAAAATAACAGAGCTCATTAGAAGTTGAGTTCTTGCCCCCTTTCTTTTTCTTGTGGGTTCGAACCGGGTACAAGACACACACAAGGGTGTGTTTGATATATTGAAAACTATTTGGGTTGATTTGGGTTGATTCAAGTTTCGATTCGGTTTGGTTCGGTTGGTTGTGAGCCGCGGCTAGAACTCAAAGAGGGCAACCCGACACTTTCGTTTTCCGATCTTGCTTCGTATAATCATTGTGAGCCTTCCTTTTTCATTGTTTCGATTGTTTCGTTTATCGATTTAATTTTTATATATGTGATGAAATCTATTGAAACTTGCGGCGTCTAGAATAATATGTATTTGATTATCAAGCGGGATTTATATGCATTTATAAGTTGTATTGGATATATTTTAGACGAGTTTTTAGGTCGAACGTGGATTTTGACGCATATTAAAGCAGGTATATTTTGGGCAGAAAAACGGAACCCATGATTCGGAGTTCGAGATTTTAGAAAATTGGAAATTTGTTTGTAGAATATGATAAATTATATTTTTGAGACTTCTAACTCTTAATAACGAAAAAGTTATGGCGAAAACGAGATATATATTTGAAACATTAAAATTCAGCACTTATGTAAATAACGCTTGCTGTCAGGATTTTTAGAGCTCGTTTTGGGCACTTTCGAGTCCGTTTCGGCCTTCCGGCGAAACACGAAAGTTGTTCGGAATGACGTTTTACATAAAACCTCTTTTTGGTCAAAGTCGTGAAAATGTAATATGACGGGTCAAAAACGAAAGTCAAACTTCTGCATTATTAATAAAAATATAAAGTTCAGCAGATTCTCGTAAGGGTATTTTGGTCATTTTACGTCGAGATTCAAGTCTCGACTAAAACTGTAAAGTTGTTCGGAACGACGTTCCGCATAAAATCTCTTTTACGTCCTAGTTGTGAAAACGTGATCTAGTGGGTCGTTTTGGTTGGGTTAGACTTAGAAAATAAATATACTATTTAAAAAGTAAAACGTAAAAGTCAACGAGTACTTTAATAAACGTTAACGTGTTATAAAAATAATATCGATTAATAAAATGACATCGATTAATATACTATTATAAGTAATTATTTTTAAGACCGTTGGTCGATTATAAAAACGTAAAGTATAAAAATAGTAGTTTTTCGTAATATTGACCGTTAATAAAAATTAACAACTTATTGGGCGTCGAAGGCTCGATGAGATAAATAAATATTGTTATAAATATAAACGAAGGTCGAGACTTACAAAAAATGGCAACTTTTCAAAAATAGTAACTTTTTAAAAATAGAAAGTTTTTAATAAGTTAATATGACTTAAGAATGGATGGAAAATAGTATATAAAATATACTAAGTGATAAGAGTTAGAACGCGCAAGTGGATTTCTCATCACATATATGTATGTATGCATATATAAATATATATATATATATATATATATATATATAGATGAATTTTCATCACATATATATATGTTTTTCGTTGTAAACAGAAGTACGCATCGTCGATCGTAACTTTTTTAATATAGAAAAATCGAGCGACTCAAATTATAGGTATTGACTCCCGTTTTTGTGGGATACTCCGTACTAGGCATCTTCATTTGAATTATCGACCTTTGAATCAAGGTGAGTTCATTAAGCCCCACCTTTTCTCTTAATGGTTTTTCTTAAACTATTTTCGGGGTGAATACATGCACGTTTATTAAGCAAACCTATTTGGGTTACTACCTACATAAGCGATACATGAATGTTTTTTACTAAATGCTTTTGCTTATCTAACCACATGATTTCTAATTTTTTGCCATTTTTGATCCGTTTTGGGTTTATTTGGGTTATTTTAAACATAAATAGATATGTGTATTCTACACTTATCACTTTTACTTGTCTACCACATGATTTCTAATACATGTTTGATACATGCTTATTTTACTGAATAACTTATCGGTTACTACCACATAAGCGTTACATGAATGTTTTTACTAAAGCTTTTGCTTATCTACCACATGATTTCTAATACATGTTTGATACATGCTTGTTTTATAAATTGGAAACAAGAAACTTTATGGTATGCTGGACCCAAATATGAGGTCAATTGCATGAGTAGTTATTTCCAAAGACCCCACATCATGAACTGTTAATTGCCTATAATGGGTGAGCGCTAATACAAATAAATAGATCTATTGGGTTTGACAGCCCTGTCCGGGGGTCTGAATCGAATCCTTTCGAGCACCCAGTCAACGGAACAATTTGTATTTAGAATTTAGGTATAAGGCAATAATACCTACTTATAGGGCAACAAGAATTACATACAAGATATGTGTTAACGTCAAGGCTTCGGTGTCATGAGCTTATTGCAATAGAAACTTGATTAATGGCTTGTCCGTACAACAAGTCACACGATGAACAAAAACTTGTGTTCTCTTTTATCTCTTACAAACTCTATGGATTCACTCAACATTATTGTTGACTTTTTAAGCATGTTTTATCTCAGGTAACCAAGGGTGATGGACGCTATGTACGAGGAGTCTGCGCTAAAAGTTTTTAAGAACTTGTATTTTGTTCCATTTTATAAAACTAATTATCCATGTTTTGGAAAACTTATGTTATGAATTTGGTAACGTTTCTGTGGGACGTATGTTTAATTACTCTGAAACTTCTTTAAATGGAACAATGTTTTTAAACGCCTCTTTTCGAGTCGTTTTCTATATCTTTGTGCAATTGTACTATGAATTAACACCCAATGTTGTATATTCCGCTGCGTGATAATTTGGGGGTGTTAAAGTATCTAAAGGGCAACCCCAAACTGGGTCTTTGGTATCCTAGAGTGTCTTCATTTGACCTGGAATCCTACTCAGATAGTGACTATGCTGGAGCAAATCTTGACAGGAAATCCACAACAGGAGGTTGTCAATTTCTTGGTAGGAGACTCATTTCTTGGCAATGCAAAAAGCAGACCATTGTGGCTACTTCTACTACAGAAGCAGAGTATGTTGCTGCTGCAAGCTGCTGTGGGCAAGTTTTGTGGATTCAAAATCAAATGTTAGACTATGGGTTCAACTTCATGAACACAAAGATCTACATTGATAATGAAAGCACCATTTGCATTGTAAAGAATCCAGTATATCATTCCAAAACAAAGCACATTGCTATTAGGCATCATTTCATAAGAGATGCTTATGAAAAGAAACTCATTCAGGTGCTTAAAATCCACACTGATGACAATGTAGCTGATTTACTCACCAAGGCATTTGATGTTAGCAGGTTTCAGTTCTTGGTTGTTACAATTGGGATGATAAATCCATAAGCTGCATTGGTTAAAGGGAGGCAATCTGCTCTATTGTATAGTTTGTATGAAGAATCATGTTAACCTTAGGTGATGCCTTTCCAGAGGTTTGATAGCATTTAGAGGGTCATTGAGAAGAGTTACTGATGGTACTGAAGCACTCCTGATACTTCCATTGTTCATTCTTTGGTTGAACAAAGTTAGTACCGACAGTGCAAAGTTAGTACCGCTGGGCAAAGTTTGTACCGCTATAGAGACGTTGAAGAAAAATACCGCCAGGGGTACAAAGTGTAAATTGAAACGGTTTCCTTGAAATTAGGTCTCCTAAACCTATATAAACCCAGCTCAATTGCACAGTTCCTTACGCAATCTCTCTAAACTACATTCATATTTACAAGCCCTAATATCTCTCTTAACGACGATCTCTCTTTCAAGTACAATGGCTGTTCTTGATTCATGTCCGAAGCATAACATGGTCGCATATTTGGAGAAGTCTGAAGGCAATGCAGAGTTTCACGAGATTATTGATTTTCTTAAGCGAAGTTCAATTCATCATGCTCTCACTGTAAGTCCTGTTGTATCTACTACATTTGTTGAACAGTTTTGGATGTCTGCTAAGTCCAAAACAATCAATAATGTTAGGCACATTACTGCCAAAGTAGCTGGCAAGTCCGTGTCTATATCTGAGGCATCAATAAGAAGTGATCTTCTTTTTGATGATGCTGATGGGACAGACTCATTACCTAATCAGGCTATATTTGATGCTATACAGCTAATGGGGTATGATGGGGATTTAACAGTGTTAACATTTAATAAAGCTTTGTTTTCACCCCAATGGAGGTTTTTATTTCATACAATTAATCATTGTCTTAGTTCCAAAAGTACCTTTTGGGATCAAATTCCTACTAACATTGCCACTGCTGTCATCTGCTTAACATCTAATCAGAAGTATAATTTTTCTAAATTAATTTTTGATGGTATGATTAGACATTTAGGTGCTAAGAAAAAGTTTGTAATGTACCCACGTTTTATTTCTATCTTTTTAGATAAACAACTAGCTAATGTGTCTGTACCTTTAGATTATTTTCCTGTAAATACTTTAACTAGTAAAGTCTTTTCTTTCATGGTTAAGAGGGGTAAGCATTTCTCACGGAAAGTCACCCCTTTGTTTGCTACTATGTTGGTACAACCAACTCAGGATGAAGGTGCTTCTTCAGAAAGACCATCTAAAGCACAACCTACACCCTCCCCTGCTCCCACTAGTGAAGTACCACATGAGCCACAAACTGACTCATCTCCTGCTCAAAATAGTGAAGTACCTATTGAGCACCAGCCTGACCCATCCCCAAGACCTTCACCCACTACTACTATTCCTGATTCTATCCCAGAAACTTCTGGTGAGAATCTTGGAGGTCATTCATCCAGTGATAAATCCCTTTCAGGGAATGAGGGTGACATGACTCTCCAAAGTGTCTATGATCTTTGTCTATCTTTATGTGCACAGGTTTCAGATCAAGCCAAGGAAATACAAGACTTGAAGGCTCAGATCACAAAGCTCAAGAAGCAAGCTAAACCTGTCATCAAACACCATAAAGCATATCTGAAAAGTGTCTCATTGAAGCAAAGATTCCCAAGGAAGAGCTTCTCAAAGAAACATAGGGTGCACAAAGAGTCTGTATCCAAACAAGGGAGGAAGTTTGCTAAAGGTGAATCATCAGTTCAAAGAGATCCTCTGTTTGATGAAATTCCTGAAGATACAGTTGATCATATGGAAACAGAGAATGCTCAGAATGAAGGGAGGACAAGAGAAATGGTGGATGAAGACAAGGAGATTGATGAGAACATACTTAGTACTGAAGATGTACTTAGTACTGACAAGGAGGGAGTTAGTACTGACATGGAGAAAGTTAGTACTGACAGACCAATAGTTAGTACTGACGGATCCAAAGTTAGTACTGACAGGCAAATTGAAGGTACTGATGAACAAGTTGAAGGTACTGAAGAGCACAATGAAGGTACTGAAGAACAAAGAGAAGGTACTGAAGAGAAAGTTGAAAGTACTGATGGGCAAATACAAGGTACTGAAGATCAAACTGAGGATGAAATTGTTACTCAAGCCACTCAAACATCCACTCAAACACCCACTTCTATGATATTTGGAGATGATGAAACAATAGCTAAAGTTCTCCTCAACATGAGTCAAGCCAAAGCTGTTTCTAAAGAAAAAGAGAAAGGTGTAGAGTTGAAGGATGTTGAAGAAACTTGTTAGGACTAGGACTACTTCGACAGATCACTTTCACATCCAAAGGCCTCTTCAAGATTGATCCAATAGACAAAGGGAAGAGAAGATTGAAGAGGAGGTGATGAATCTGATGGTATTCTCAAGCTTGAGAAGAAGGTTTTAAGCGCTTGAAAGAGATGAGAAGTTGGCTAGGAATGTTGCAAGAAGAGTGGGAAGATGAAAGAGGAAAGAAACAGAGTAGCTGAAGAACAAGCTGCAAATGAAGAACTTATAAAAGACTTGATGATATAAAGGCAAGGATTGAGGCAGATAGACTTCTTGTTTAGAAAACTTCAAGAACAAAGAAATAGAGACATTTCAAATAGAAGAAAGAGCTAAGTTCCTTCATGATACAATTGATGCTCAAAGAAAGTTCCTTGCTCAACAAAAGATAGAAGCTATAGGGAATAAACCACCAACCATCAAATGTAGGACCTATTGAAGCATGTGGGAAACTACAACATGTTGAATTGAAAATCAAGAAGTTTGAGGAGTACAAGCTTTGTATGAAAAGATTAAGAGGTCTGATGAAGATTTCATCTCTATTGGATTGCTGTTGTAGATGAAAGGTTGTCAAAAGAGGATGGATGAGAAGGAATTAATTTATCTAAGAAGTGAAGTGATCAAGGAAGAAAGAAAGATGGAAGTTTCCATGGAGGAAAATAAAGATGAAGAGAGTACTAGAAAAGGAAAACTTATGGTACCAGGAAATAGATGAAGTAAGGAAAAAGAAGATTATTCAAAACACTTCCGAAGGATGTAGTGACAAAAAGGAGAATGATGAACTAAGATTGGCACTTAACATAGTTCCAGATGGAGAAAAAAGAAGTGGGCTATAGAGATACTTGACAGAAAATATCTATCAAAGAATGGAAGACAGAGGTGTCTTGGACTAGACCACAAACTGATAAAGCAGAAACCACCCTTGAGGAGATTATGAAATTGGTGTTAGGAGTAATGGACAGAAGAGATACTTTAGTACTTTGATGACAGTATTGTCCATATTTGATAGAGAAGATCTGAATGCTGTGTATCAACTGGTAATGGAAAAATACCAAGATGAGATGCCTGAAGGTTTTGACAGAGTTCTTTGGGGAGATTTGATGGTAATGTTCAATCCAGATGATAAAAATGAGTTTTGGAATGCACAGCAAGATTGGAAGATTGTGAGTTGGAAGTTGCATGGTTCTTCAGGAGTACACATACTGTGTGACTGAACACTGGTTTAGTCATCCATATGGCTGGGTAGAGAAGAAGTTTCTTTGAAAAGGAAGTACTGATGCAGATGTTGAAATTGAAGTTAGAGTCTGAAGAAGAGAATACTATGGCATTGGAATTGATTAAATTTGTCAAGAAGATACTTGCAGAGTTAGAATCTGAAGAGTAAGACTGATGGGATTGAGAAGGGTTTGAGTGTTGGCTAACCACCACACAACAAATGGTCATCAGTTCACCATGCTTAACAGGCATAAGAACTGGCTAGTCCATAAGCAAACGGCTTGTGGTTAAGACTTCTCAAATTGTTTTATGGATGACAATTTACCAAAATTTGTAACGTTATCACTCACCTTGCTTCTGTGGTTGCCAAAGTTGGCTAGGTCATGATCCAAAAAAGTTAATGGTAAAGACTAATCAAATCTGTTGATAGCTGATAGTTTGCTAAAAACTATATGGTTTATCAATGCACCATGTTATTACAATGAAGCATTGGCTAGTCCAAAAGCAAACGGTATTTGGTAAAGACAAATCAATTCCGTTGATGGTTGACAGTTTACCAAAAACTGTATGGTAATTAACTCACCATGTTTTTAAAATAAAGAGGTAAACTATTCAGAGCAAACGGCTATGGTAAAGGAACATCAAATCGTTAATGGTGGTAGTTTGCAAACAAAACTTCAAAGGCCACTTAGTTGGATTGTTGCTGAAAAGATGTTGTTGGAGTTGTCTTAGGAGATGAAGTCAATAAAGTTGCTGCTGTAGGAAGGTTAGATGATTTACAAGTTCAAGAAAAGAAATGATATGAGTGTTTGGATACATCCTCTATGCATTAAAGAAGTTGAAGAAACATGAAGTTTAAAGAGTTCAAACATCATGTTTAAGGGAGGATTGTAGGATTTATGTTTTAGTCAAGTTAGTACCGCAGTTCAAATAGTTAGTACTGTTAGTTCTAGTTAGTACCGCTAGTACAATATGTAAGTATGATGATTAGTTAGTACGTTTAGTTAGAAAATAGCTATTACCGTTTTTTAAATCGATGTGTATAGATATTCTAGGAAAAAAAGATAAGTATGTTCGTTTGTAAGGCCTGTTCTGTTAGGTCAATATTTAGTTTTATAAAAGGATTCCCGTTGGGCGTAGTTAGTTGTACGTTCCTCAAAATATCTCATAGGCAATTATATCTAAAATAGTTAGTAAATCTTAAGTGTTAAAAGCTATTATAGAAGTTGTTATTTATTTATACATTGTTTTTTTAGTACGTGTGTTGAGAATTCGCATAAACATATCTGTCATTCTAATTAGTGTTTCTATATACTCAGTTGTATTTATACATCTTGGCTATCATCCGTAATAGGCTGCAAAGATCTATTCATTTAGGGACTCACAAGTGTTATAGCAACTGTTACCCTGTTGTCTTATCAGAACGTGGTTGCTACCATTCTCTTTCCACGTTTGACCATTTTTGCATAATGTTGAGCAAATATGAAGGAATCGCACCTAAACGTCACTTTTTTGGGCCATTGTGGTTTGTTTGCTTCTTTTACGGGTTCAGGTGCACCTTTGAATATGTGTTTGAGCGAAGGAACAAAGCTTCAAACAAATCATGATTATAATAATAACAACGACAAGGTACGATTCTATTTTCTTGGATCTGAATGTGAAATCCGCACATGATAAAGGTACACAGTATGATACGACAGGTCCATGTATGTTTTTAATTACAATTACGGTTGCAGATGTGGAATACTGCGCACATTAGAAGGCACATGTTATTTTATTGCACAATTTGTTTTTTATTATTGCATCATGTGTCCGAATATTGGAGTCCCAAGTATGGATTTCTGAAAATTACCAATTTTGTGCCACTATAGATTAAATTGTATTATTGGAACAAGCCAAAGTACCCCACGCGTTGCTGCGGGGCGGGTTATGATACCGCAGATACATATATAAGGAAAAAAACACCAGATATGAGGACTGATCTAAAGGAAAAAAACATAATACAATACAAACAAATGATGGCACCATGTGAATTTTGTACAGATGGTGTTTTTGATAAGTCCTTATATATGTAACCAAAAAAACACAATACAATACAAACAATGGTACTATGATACCTCCAAGTTCAGATTGACTCAGCTTCTGCCAATGCATTTCCTCCATTTCAAGAAGAATGATAATGATTTCTCAAGGTAAAGCGTCACCATTTGTCAAAACAACATTGGGAAAGCCAGTTCTATACACTGTCCTAATACACCTCTCGATGAAAAGATACCATGTGTTACCTAAACTAAGAGCCACATAGTAAGATGTTTTGTACTAAGTTGACTTTCGACATCATCAGAGTTACCTTCTGATGTTACTTTTGGAGCAAACGAATCATTTTTAACAACCTGTATGTAGCAAACCAATATGATATTCAACATATGGAAGTCCGGGAAAAGCTATACCTTCCCATGCTTCTACGCAGTTCTGTCAGTTACGCTTTTCTCCCTGAGATACATATACGTTTTGGTGACAATATTTGATTACAAAAAAGCACAAACCATGGTAGCGTTTTATGGTAAAAAGTTATTTAAAATGATATACTAATATCTATAAAGAAGGAAGCGGACTTACTCTCAGTTCTTCCTGTAAATCTGCCATTTCTTTGTATGCTGATTTTGATAAAAGATTCTTGCTCTTCTTGTCAATAGCTCCATCACTAATCTCAGAATTTCCTTGATACGAATTTCGAGTTTAGTTGTTTAAATGCATATTTGGTAACAAAATTAACATAAAAAGGTACCATAGTCACACCTTTTTATCTTTCGACTTCTTCCAGAGATTCAGTTCCTCGTGTTTGCTTCTTTTTCTCTACAAAAGACCACTGCTAGTCTATGTTCATCCGAACAGTGACGAACTTGAACAGTGGAATTTTAACCATACTATAGTGTCATCCGGTCATTGGCCTGCCAAGTTACGGGTCCGATCTTCAGTGACCCGTCTCATTTTTGCTCAGACAACCACAACTAATCATCATAGCCTGTCACTATATTTGGGCGCCGTTTTAAGGCCCTGTTAAACAACGCTGTATTGATCCGTGAATGAGCTTATGTGTAATAATAACAAATTAGGCTCAAATTTATGTGAGTGATGGTCACATCATTAATGGGTTTAGAGTTTAGAGAGGTTTATAGTTTGCTAAAATTGCTTGGTGGCATCTTGCCAATAGATTCGCTAAAACTGCTCTAGTCTCAACTTTTTATTAGTTGTTTACTCATTAAATATATGTAGTTCTTTCTTGCTTTAATTTATTTTTTTACTATGATTATGTTTCTTTTTCTACAAGTTTCACTTTCATATATAAATATATAGAGCTTATTCTCAATGTATGAGACATCTTGGGTCAATAATTATTAAATAAAGTGCATCTTTATTAGGGTTCTATACTCTTTTGAGGTTTTATCCTCGTTCATTTGGGTTAGGGTTACCCTTAGATTATGGTATTAACAAAATTCGGGTTTTCGCGTTCTGCGTCAGTCGATCTTGTCCTCATCACAAATTGACCCTGCTAGGGCCACAACGCTTTGTTCCTAAATCTTGTCATGGGCAAAATCATGTTGGTGGAAATGGATGTGTAATTTGCACCTCCTAACTCATATTTAAACTTAACATATTAAATATTCATCGGCATATTATAGATTATAATTTCTTAAATAATTGATAACAATATAATTACTAACACATGTAAGTTTTTAAGATTTATAAGAGTGTAGAGGGTTGTAAAACCTCAAACCTCGTGTCATATTTGTCTTGTATGTCATCTCAGTAACTTCTTTTAATTAACACAACCCTACAAAACTATTACAGGAGTAATGGTTCACCAAACTCAGAGCCGCATCCACACCCATCAACATACGCGCAAAACAATCAAGTAATATCATATACTCCTAGTATTTAAGATTTTATAAACATATTAATGATAGAACAAAATATTCTGAAGAAAACAACATTATTTTGTCTAATACACTAAGTTGAACATTAATATAACCCCACGAGGGATGCAAATTACATGTGACGCAAATTATTGATGAACCCAAAAGCTATAAGATATAGACAACTCCATGCATTATATATATACACATTTATCATTACACTAAATGCCAAAAACAATAACGGGCTACTGTTCATCGATGAACAGTGACGGTTACTGTTCATCGGCCCAATTTTTTTTTTGTAAATTATTTTTTTAATACCGGTGGTTACTGTTCATCGGCCGAAAAAAAAAACTTTATACTCCCCCCTTCTTTCGATCAAAAATAAGGGGGGGGGGGGGGAAGAAAGAAAAAAAATTACTGTTTACGACTTTCTATCGGTCCTGGAGCAAAAAAAAATATATATAGTATATATATCCCTTTATTGAAAAAAAAAAAAAATTTTTGTCAATTTTAATGATGAGAAAAAAACAAAAACTATTAACATGAGATCCGAAATAAAATTAACCGAACAAAAAAAATATAAATGTCCCCCTGCAATAACGCAGCGAAGAGAAATAGACGCCCGAGCAACGCTAAAGCGGAGTTAAGTTTTGCTTGTTTTAATAAATTATTACATATATTCAAGGATTTTTTGTTTTGTTTTTTTAAAAAGGCAAATTGTTCAATATATTGCTATTTGAAAAAGTTATAACCACGCTATTTCCGCAAGGGATGTGATATGCACACCACAAAAAGTGATGTGCACACCACAAAAATGCATATATAGTGTTGTACCATATGCATTACATATGTGATTTTGTAGTGTGCACATTACCTTTGTGTTGGCATGTGATTATAACTACCTTTGCGTAAATGGAAGAAACTAATACGAAGAATAAATTATGTCTTTACTTTTCTATTACAGTAGTAATTAAATACATCATAATAACAATCAATGAAATACATAGGTTCAGCTTTTTTTTTCCTAACAAGAATGCTAACCATAATGCTAAAAGTCAAAGACTTGATTTTTCTTTTAAAAATAAACAGTTACCCATATTTAATGGCGAAATTTCTTCGTGCTTGGTTGAAAGGTTTTCGAAAGATATAGAAATGGACAATTTATAACAAAAAAAAATTGGGCTTGGTATTTTATAAGGTTTTTCTAACTTATGTTTTAGGGGTACACGATAAAAAGTCAGAGACTCATAGAAAAGTAAAAAAAATTACTCAGGGACCCACGAATTTTATGGGTCTTTAAGGGCCCGTTTGGTTCAAAGTTTCTTGAGAATTGGTTAAGAAATTGAAAAAATTAGGAATTCAAATTTCAAATCGTGGTTTGGTGTGTTGGAAAATTGATGAATTGAAATGTATTAGATTCTGAATCCATGTTCTAAGGAATTAAACATACCTTATGCAATAGTGATGGGCAATTTAAGATACAGTACGCTAAGGAATTAAAAATTCCTTATACAACGTGATGGAATCTTAAATCCATACTAAAGGAATTACACATTTCTGTCTCACGTCCTTCGTTCAAATACTTTCGTGCGTTTTAATTTTCATTTTTTTTAAATACTTTTCATTTTTTATTTTTAAATTTTTTTGTACTTTATTAAAAAAAATTCGTACTTTATTTTTAAACGTTAAATTTTTTTAGAAAGTAAACTTTTTTAAGAAAAGTAAATTTTTTACTTGGTAAAAATTTAATATTAGTAAATTTAAAACAAAAAGTAATTTTTTTTTAATAAAAAAGTAACTTTTATTTGAAAAAGCATTTTTTTATTAAAAGATATGTAAAAAAAAAAGTATATTTTGACTTGGTAAAATTTAATGTTTATAAAGTAAAAAATTTATTTTTTTTAAAGCAAAAATCTTATTTTAAAATAAGTAGAATAAAATTATTAAAACAATTTTTTTTTAATAACGTACGAATAAAAATTAAAAAGAATTAAAAAAAGTTTTAAAAAATTATTATTTGTAAACCAAACAGAAATCTAGCATGGAAATTTATTTTTTCTACTAATCCAATCGCTATGGACATATTTTGAATTCTTAAAAATTTCCAATTCCTTAAGATTCATAATCTTTGATAGATTTCAATTCCCTGAAAAAACATTCTACAAACCAAACGGACCCGGCAGTACATTTTTTGTACTTTTTTTTACTTTTTTGTTATTATATTATGCCTTAAGACACAAGTTTGAAAAAACTCATTTTATACAATTTTTTCTATTATGAGGAAAAGTGAGTGACAAGCCATTACTTATCAAATTAGAGGTATTAGAGATTAATTACCACTTTTTACCAAACGATCAAACCCTCTTTAATTCATGCTTTTTTTTCCTTAATTTTTTTTTGACAAGGTAGTGTATAACATAATAATCAAATTTATACCTAATATTTTAAACGAGGAATTTAAATTTTAAATAGTGACAAATATGATCCTCTTTGTTCTTCTGTTATTTTTGAGTTTAAGCTTGTATAATAATATGTGTTTTTACAATATATGTTTACTAGATCTATATGTATGCATATAAATTTACAATTTTGTACTAAAGATTTTTGCGAACTTCTATATATATGTACTTAAAACAATGTATATTTACAAGTATCACAGACTTATGCGTCGTATTAAAATTACAAATTGATAATAAGCTCTGTTATATTTTTGGGTAAATGGTCTAAAAAGCATCGAACTTGTCACGTTTTCTTTTTGTAAGCTATCAATTTTTAATTTTTCTAAAGAATGCAAATACTTTCCTAATCTTCCTATTGTAACACTATTTAACAAAAAATCTGACGTGGCATAATTTTAATACAATTATCCCGTTTTAAGTTTTTTTCTAATGTTATATTTAGCCCCTATACAGTATATTTTAACATTTTTCACCCCTTTAACTCAACCTCTTCTTCATCTTCCATTCAATCTCTTCCACCACCATCACACCACCGTACCTCCTCCTCCCAACCACCACCTTCTCCTCTCTCCGCCACCAGTGGACCCCACTTTCCTCTCCACACTATCCCACCACCACCATAACGTTTGATAACAAATCCTCACATTTACAACAAATCAATCGACACTTTTCAATCCTTCTTCATAAAAACCTCTCAAACGTCATAAAAAAACCCCAGATCCAATCATACTCCAAATACTAACATTTGAGCCAGCTAGTAGCAAACTCATCTTGTGATCTTATACCAAACCAATATCCAATAACAAAAATACAGTATAACATTACAGAATCATTATTGAAGCATTAAATCATAAGCTACAACAAAGATGATCTACAAGAAAAATTAAAGATACAAACTTAACCATTAGTTCATTTTTTTGCACTCTCACTCTTTCTTCTCGTGATTGTCGTAAAATGTTGTCTCGTCAAGCAATTTCTTTAAGTTATCAACATCCTCATTCTTTCGTCTTAGAAGAACACCAGCTACTACTACAAATAAAAGTGTCTTGCAGAATAAATTTTCCATTTGGTCTACTAGACCCACACTAGTTAAGCTATCTATAAAGTAAGCCATGAAGAACCCTACCATTGCAGCCTGGACTGCACAATAGTGGTTAAATGGCATGACTCTATTGTCAGATTCATATATGAAAAGTAGGGTTCTAAAAGGCGCGTCATAGCGGCGCCATAGCGGGGCTATAGCGCGAGGTGTGGCATCCTCGTTACGAAACAGGCCAAGGCGTCGTCTCTAGGCGTGGCGTGCAATAAAGCGTGATAAGGTGCGCTATAAGCTCAAGGCGTGGCGCCTACCTTTTTTTTAAGGGTTTAGAGGTTTTACTATATTTGGGTTATTTTTCTAAATATTTTTGGATGTTGGGCTTGACTTGAATTTAACCTTATCATTTATATATAATTTATGAAATATGATTAAATTTATAAAAATCTATAAATATTTGTTGACCTTATTCACGCCTTAAAAACGTTCATGGTGATTACGCCTCACGCTAAAAGCTTGAAGCTTGGCAACGCGCCAACGCCACGCCTTACGCTATCTATAACCTTGATGAAAAGTGAGAACCCATGAGAAAACGTATTAACTTCAAAAAACCATAGCTTTCTATCATTTGGGTTTTAGTCCAACCGGTACGAGATTTCTTTTAAATAGGATATTTACGTATTTCAGATTTGATTTATGAATTATCGGCCGAATTTGTGAAAAATGGCTTCATACTGTATATTTTTTATTTATGAAACATGTGTTTCAGTCTGAGTACTTCCATCTCGAAACAAGAACAAATATTACTCTTTTTTTTTTCAAAGTGAGAATGAAGGGCTAACCGTTAAGTAATTCGGCTTCAGGAAGATGGAAACGCTTCATCCATGCCCACAAGAGCAAAATATTTTCATTGAGACATGGAGTTCAAGGGGGGTGTTTGGCATTATGTTTTGAAAGTGATTTTGTGATAAGAAATAACTGGAAGTAAAATAAAACCGGTTGTTCAGTATTAAGAAATGGTTATGCCATTCGAAGTTGTAGAAAACATATCATCCGCTCATTCCAATGATTGAGAATTTGAGATGTAGAGTGACCTCTTAATAATCACATAATAAAAAACAAGTCCGTTTATTCTACTACTACAATCATCAGATAATCAACCGTAAAACTCAATGCCAAACACCCCTTAACCATTAGATACACAATGAATGAACAAACAACTGTCACACAGATCCAATCAACCTTAAAACGCAATGCCAAACAACCCTTAACCAATATCTTAACCCATATCCAGTCACTGATCCCAGATACACACCAAGGATGTGTGATTGGATTGAAGTCGATTTGGATCTAAGTTTTATAATGATGGGTTTTTTATGTGTCGTGATTTGTTGTGAGTGTTGTAGTTGATTTTGATTTGCTGTAAATGTGAGGATTTGTTATTAAACATTATGGTGGTGGTAGGAGAGTGTGGAGGGGGAAGTGAGATCCACTGGTGGCGGAGAGTGAAGAAGGTGATGGTTGGAAGGAGGAGGTACGGTGGTGTGATGGTGGTGGAAGAGATTGAATGGAATATGAAGAAGATATGGAATAAAAGGTTAAAAGGGGTGGAAAGTGTTAAAATATAAAGTATAAGGGCTAAATATAACATTGGAAAAAAATTAAAACTGAAAAACTTTATTAAAAATGTCACGTCAGATTTTTTGTTAATCAGTGCTACAATAGAAAGATTAGCAAAGTGTATGAATTCTATAGAAAAATTAAAAGCTAATAGCTTACAATAGGAAAACGTGACAACTTCGATACTTTTTAGATCATTAGCCCTATATTTTATATTTTTTTTTACAAAGTCAAGTATGTGTTTATTGTATAAACCAACCAAGCAACATCAACATAATAAAATAACTCATGAGGTGTTTGGTTTGAGGTTATGAGAATAAAAGAATGACTTTCATTCCGAATACAATTGTTTGGTTAGTGGGGTTTGATTTATTAAATTGGTATCAACCTTCAAAACTAGCTATTTCAAAAAACACACCGAGGTAGGTGGGTTTCTAAACTCGTTACATATTCCCATAATCATAATCATTCACTCTATAACACTCCATCGTTATATTCTTTAGTATATCATTTACCTTTTTCATTTTCACTACTTTATTTGATTCAAGAGCACGTGTCGTGGTGGCTTCTTTGGTTGGTATCGTAACAGGAAGATCTTTGAGGGCTAAGTCTCCTATATAAGGAGTTGTTATTTGTCGACTGTAATTTTCTAAATCTTTATATTGGTGTCGGATCTTAGAAGAAGTAAAGCTTCGTTAGTTGGATACGTTGGCATTATTAAAAGTCGCCACCTTATTTCCTTGTAACTTCTAGCTAATTGCTAGATTTTTTTTATTTAAAAATAGACGTTCAAAAAAAAAAGGCGCACCCTTAATAAAAAGGTTCAGAATCTAAGACAACATATTGAGCAAAGTTTCCTGGTATCATTTCACAACTTAAAATCATTTCACACTAATAAGTAATAACATTTTTTGCGTCAATAAGCACTTTCTGCAATACATATATTTTTTTCAAACATTTTTATACATGTGATAACCAAAACTCACAACTAACTCTTAACATGCAGGGCAACTACTTATGTCGTACACATCCTATCACTAACATTAGATCTCATAACAAGAAAGTAAGATAATAACAATAAACCGTCAACCATCTAAAGATGGTGGAATCGAGTGTCATGATTCACAATATGTAACCTAGTTTTAACCATCAACCATTAAGAAGTTACCCACCTTAGAATAGTTACAACAAACATTTCCCTATGTTCATAACCATGTATCAAGTAAAAACGAATAACTCAAAAACCTACTAAAAATGTCTTAAATTAAAAAAACAATTATCATGTTGATAAAACAGGAGTGGTAATTGATGATTTATGCTGATGCACACGCAACTAATGCTTAAAATATAGTTACAACTTACGACTGAGTCATGAATGACATTTGGTAAAAGTTCTATTTCTAATTATCAAACATCATCTAAAAATTACTCACCTTAAAAAGTTACAAAAAAACATTGGCATATACTATTGTAACAAAATGAAAAGGAATATCTTAAAGAATCTACTAAACAAGTCCTAAAAACAAAACTAATAAAAAAACAAATAAACAAAAGTGGGTGACTTAAATGTTAAAGTTGTAGGTAGTAGTTGCTCCAATAAGCCATAACTCTCCCTCCCTTTAAAATCTTTCCCTCATTACCCTTTTCATACCTTCTTTCCATAAATACATCCATACATGTGCCAACCTCTTTGATTCATTCATTCATTCCATCAACACCCATTATCACATTATTATTATTTTTCAAATTCTTGCTTATTCATAGATTGATACATACAAAATTAAAAGTGATGAACACATCATCATAATGTGGCTATTGTGGGTCTGTTTGGAAAGACGAAAGAAGATCTAAAGAGATCTGGAGTAATGAAAAGAAGAAAAAGAATAGTAATAAAAAAAAGATCCAAAAAGAATACCCATTATTGAGATATGATGAATTACCAGAGTATATGAAGGATAATGAGTTTATATTGAATTATTACAGAAGTGATTGGCCTTTGAAACAAGCCTTTTTTAGTCTCTTTCATTGGCATAATGAAACCCTTAACATTTGGACGTAAGTGTTACTACTTTTTATATCTCTAGCTTTTTAACTATTGTTTTTTTTTTTTGTCATTTTTAGGAATTATATACTTATTTAAGTGCTGTGGAATTATTTTGGGTATGTTGCTATTTTTGTATATGGGAATAATGTTTGATGGATTTAAATCTTGTTATAGAAATGTTGATATTTTTACTATGTTTCTTGATTCCAACATTATGGGAGCTTAAACTTGTTGATCCTTTTTGGGTTTTTTTATTAATCTTAGAGGTGTCTGTGATTGCTTATGATGGAAATAATCAATTTTTGTATTAGCATTCTATCTTTTGTGATAAGCAGTTTGAAACTACTTATTTAAATCGATACATTTTGCTTATAATTAGTCAGATAAGCGAGTTAGATAAATAATCCAAAACACTCTTAAAAACTGCTTATCTTTTGTATCAAAACACGATTAGAAGTTTCGTCCGTCATGGGCTAGTATTGTTTTGTTATGTCTAGTACCCTTATTTGTCTGTATTTTTTTTGTTGTTTTATTTAACGGCAAAGTAAATTTCGTTGAAAAAACTAGTAAGGAAGTATAGATTACAAAACACCAAAAGATCGAAACCAATGCTGTTAGATTCATAGGACAGTATTATGTTTATTACACCAAGTTTTTATGGGCTTATTTTCATTCCTACGAAATTGGAGATTGCATTCTCTTAATTTCATTTCTGATTTGTCCACCATGAGGAAATGGTCATGTTTTTTTATGATCTTGTACCATGTTCACAAGTACTTGTACCTTTTATCATGACTTTTTTACCTTGATTGTTTTTGGGCAAGTTAAAAGCTGAAGATTTTTCAGACTTTTTTTTTTGAGCAAAGATTTTTCACAGATTGAGTAAACATGTTTTATGACATAGAATTTGTCCTTATCATTCATTGTGTGAGATGTTGATAGTTCAGAAGCCAATATCATGATAATCATCAAGGCTTGTACTATGTGCAATTATTCTAGTGATTCTTGTTGATTTGCATATACATATCATATTTAGTTTCAGTATTCTTTTTAAGTAACTAAAAGGTTAATCTTACCAAAAGGGTCAAAAGTTAGAGTCATGACAGTCTCTTTACAATTTTACCCAAATTGCCACTTCTCGTGACTAGCCTTTCCAATGTTGTTTTCAATAAGCCAAAAGTTCCAATATAGGACCAAAATATTTGTCATAGAACCCAATGAACCAATCATATGCCACTCGTTTTTTTTCATTAATTAATAAAAAAAAAAAAAATCACTTTACGCCTAATTTTTTAAAAATTAAATATCTCACCTCTGTTAATGTTTACGAAAACAAAACATATTCCGACGAGAATTAAATTACTTTCATATAGAGGGCGCGACACTATGTAATTTCGACGAACTTTTTTTTTGATTTTATGAAAGTCATAACGATTTTATGAAATCATATATGTTTTATGAAATCATATGGATTCGTTATATTTTATTATATTTAAAAACTTAAGTCATCTTTTGGTATTATGAAGCTTTTGTTTAATTAAATATGTACTTGAAATGTTTATTACTTTTAAAACATATGGGACCTAATGTATGAACTCTGATATTTTGCTATGGCATCGAATGAAATCTTATCTTAAAACGTCCATTTAAGGTCGTTTCCTATATCTTGATTGTTGTACTTTGACGTAGCACCCCATTGTTACCATTCCGCTATTTTTGGGGTGTTACACAAATCATATATGATTTTATGAAATCATATATGATTTCATGAATACGAATCATATATGATTCGTTATACGAATCATATATGATTTTCGCAATTCGTGACTGAAAAAAAATATTGAAAGAAAGTTTCTCGAAAGTATATCGTGTCACTCGTCTATTGAAAGATAAAAAAAATACCCGTCGCGATGGTGTATTTTTTGTCGTGTGACGATTTACCATTTGTTAGATATTTTATTTTTAAAAAAGAGGTGAAAAGTTGGTTTTTTTATTTTTAATGAAAAAATAGATGGTTGAGATTGATTCATTGGATATATGACAAATAATGGGTCTACATTGATCATAACTCGTATATATAATAACTAATTGCCTTTGATCGCTAGGAATCTTCTAGTATCTTTAAAAATAACACTTTGTAGTAGAATATCGAATATTGTAATTTCCATATATATGAAATAAAAATCTACATTTTTACATATATTTTCTCTACAAATTCTTATTTTCCTAATGTAGTACGGAGGATGTCAAAATGTAACATATGTTTCTTGATTAGGAAACTAGGAAAGTACAAAATTTTCTACTTCTTTAAAACTTTGTCAGTAACTTCTGAAGTATTGCTGTTTCCTTTAGATATGTATAGATTTCAGAATTGATTTGCAAACAGAGGGCGTTTGGTTGTTGGAATGCATTGTAATTGTAATTTGAATTATATTCTAATCGTGTTTAGTTGATAGGGTGGAAGAAATTGTAATTCATATTATATTACAGTGACTGTTTGGTTTGCGTTGTAATTGTAATTTAGTCAATACAATTACATCAAGTGATGTAATTCGGATTACATAGAAAGTTTGAAGGAAAATTTTAAATTACGTTGTAATTCAGAGTTTTTATACTTTAAAACATCAGTTTTTGTACTTTAAAACATCAGTATTTATTATTATTATTATTATAACATAAATATTAAAACAATAATAATAATGATCCTTATTTTTTTTATATATAAATCACTTTATTATTATTATTGTTCTTGTTATTATTTTTTTTTATTATAACATCATTTTATTATAAATTCATAGGATTTACAAAAAATTAGAGGGAAACCGAGATACTATACTTATTATTATTATTATTATTATTATTATTATTATTAGTAACATAACCCGTCCTATGGGCTGGTTCGGTTCATAAAACATTTTTTAGACAATGTTTGTCGTTTAGTTCTAATGGTTGCCGTGTTTGTATAAACATAGAATCTTCATTATACATGTAGAACGAATGAATGAATGTAGATTAAATAATACTCTTAATTAATTGTGACGTAAAAAAATTGTACTAATCAATTGATAGTTGTTATACCTCAGCCATCTAACACGGAATGAATGAATGTTATTAGGGTTTTGAGAAAAAAGAGTACCTGTAAAACGAAGCAACCAACTATAATGACCAAACAACAGATAATATTCGACAGTTAGCCATACCTCATAGCTATTATCAGAGTAATATCATGCAACCTGTTACATGTGCATTGGAAAACCAAAACAATGTGCTAATCTAAATAATTAGCCATACCTCATAATGAATGTTATTAGGGTTTTTAGAAAAAAAAGAGTAGTCATACCTCAT